>CABFWB010002837.1:66589-95318 GCA_902151455.1 Timema bartmani
GTTTGGGACCCCGCACCTATTTAATATATAAACCCACTTTGTGATTATATGTATTATTAATAATGACATTAATTTATTTATTAACAATGTTATTAATTTACTAAAGTGAAATTAACCTTATCTTCCGCTTAGTAGACGCATATCCCTAAACTTATGTTTGTCAACAGTTTTTCCAATCTGGCATTTTACTATGTTTTCTCGAGTGTGGGTATGTTTCGGCCACCGCCTTACTAAGCCTGTTGCGAAAGAAAGTCAGGAAGTGTTCAATGAAAGGAGAAGAATGTAAGAAATTAAAGAAGGAAGAGTGGTGGAAGGATAGAGGAAGTTGGACAAGACTGACCTGGCCCCAGGCTGGAAACAGTTGATGATGATGATTATGATTATGATGATGATGTATCCCTAAACTTCAGTCGCTTTTATTTTACAATAACTTTGTAAATAGAACTGAGTGCCATCATAAACATAACACATTAGATATAATTGTTGTTAATATTTATTCCTGAAGATAGTTAATGCATTAAAACATGTTTTTAGAGCAAAATATCTGACAGTGGATTTATGTATCAAATTATACGTGAAATGCTCCTTTATCACACACATTTGCGTTAAGATGTATCTATTATGTTAATATAATTACTTAAATGAAGTTAAGTCTATTTATAAAGGCATCATTTACTTGTATATTGTGCCAGCATTTATAGATAAAGAAGTTGGGGAAAAACTAATATTTTTGGAGTAGTAACAGCACCTGTTGTGTGAGATTTAGGAACTAAAACATAAGAGATGACAAGGCACACTAGCTCATTTAAGAAAAGTTTTTTGTTTTAATATGGACAACTCTGCAGCTCACTTTTATTTATTCATATTAGTTCAAATATATTGATGTTTTACTGTGTGTGTATTTATTAAAATTCACACCATAATTTATTTTTATTTTTAGTCATTCTATTTTTTGAATTAATTTACATTCATACAAAAAGTTCTTAATTAAAAGATATACAATATAGTATTTTCATTAGGTCTGCGTTTAGTTTATGTTACATCAAAATTAGCGGTTTGCGAGCTTAGGTTTTTTTCATTCAGTAGAGTATTTCAAAAAGCTCCTGAGTTGGTGTGTATTCATGATTTTAAAATGTGACCAATCAAAATAAACATAAAATTTAAATACCACATCTTTAAAATGTAATATTTTAAAAATATAACATAACCGTACATGTTCTTAAAATAAGAATGACAACCACTTATAAATACTTTTGAAATAAAAAGTTTAACTATTGGTTTTCAAATTATAGATAACACTTTAAAAAATGATTTAAAAATGAGAACATCACTCAAATAAAAATATATTTAAAAAAAATCATTAAAATGGTTGCAACACTCATGTGTTTAAAGACATTAAAATTACTCCAAAAATTGCAAAACAGTTCATAGAATTGATGTTTTTATGAGTCAATATCTCCCCAAAATATATTTCCACGATGTTAACTACTCTGTAAGAAAACGTAAGAATCACAAGAAGTTATAAATCTGAAATGTTTCGTGTTTTGTTTATTAGTTTTTAATTTAATAATCGCGCATGATAACTTCTTCTGTTCCAATTTCATTGCTCCATAGATGCACAACTGCACATGCATCTTATATAGGCTTTCACAAGACACTAGTCTTTAATTTAAATTTATTTAAATTCAATTCATAATGCTTATAAACTTGGCTCGAAGCTCGAAATCCAAGTACTCTCAGAGCCCTAGACAAAATATTAGTTAGTTTTCATTTGTAAAATTTACAATTGAAGTATAAATAATATATAAAATGTTTGAGTGGAGGGCTTACTATTTTTTTATCTTTCAAAAATTCTATAATATTACAAAATTTAAATTTTTGTTCAGACTCATAACCGAAATTTAAAAAAAAAAGTTGTTCTCCCTTTTGTTGAGCTAACTTTATACTTTTGACATCTACCCATACAATTAACTAATTTTGAACTATAAAATTGCATTACTTTCTGATCAAATTGTCATATTGATAAGCTTCCAAATTTACTGTTAAATTATTTGTTTATATATTTTTAATTTAAATTAAAGTTAAGGCTAAGTTTGAACAATATGAATCTTAAAAATATATATATGAGCATAAATTAGAAAACTATTTTAAAAATTGTTCTTGTTTCCACAGGAAATTGTTACTTCCCGAAATCTAAATGTCATTTCCCTGCAGCTATAATATATGTATATATAAATATATACATATGCACATGCACCCACATAAAAAAGAGTTTTTGTTCCCAGGTTGGTGGGTTTGATGGTTCTACAGGTCTCAACTCGGCTGAAGTGTATGACCCTCGCAGTCACGAGTGGCGGATGATTGCACCTATGTCCACTAGGAGGAGCAGTGTCGGAGTTGGGGTGGTCAATGGCCTGCTTTATGCCGTATGTCTCACTAACTCACTGCTGCAGGTCTTGTAGTAAAACACTCTAACACAGCTCTGCTGCAGGGCTCTTACACTCATTAATGGTTTTCTTTATTATTTTTTGCCAATTTTTATGACTTTTTAGTGCTTATTTCTCTTAAAATAGTCTGTGAATCCGATGGCTTAGCTCAACTGTTAGCGTGTTTGTCGACTGAGCTAAGTAAGGTTCTTGGGTTTGATTCCCGGTATGGCCGAAAGATTTTTTTCATCGGTGAAATGTGGACTTACTTTTTCACAATGATGAATTAATGGGCGGGGACTGGATGTTGTGCCTGTTCTAGTCTTAAGGTATATTATAAGGCATGTGAAGCGACGACAGACCTAGCCAGCCGGTAGTGGAAAATATATGACTTTAATAAAAAAACTGATCCAGGCCACAGGCTGGACACAGTAATGGATATAGAAGGAAAAAAAGAATAGTCTATGAGACCAATATAAAGATTTGTGCTTCGCGAAGTGGATGGCTCTTCTAACTGAATTAGTGATCTGTTCAAAGTGAACTATAAGAAGACACAACAGTCTTAATCCTTGGGCTTAGCTTAGTCACATTCCAAACACATATCAAGGAAGTTAATTTAAAAATTATTTTAAACAATATATCATTTACGGGGTTAATGGGTTTAAATATTTAGGAACGACAAATTAGCATAGCAATATTAGATTAGAAACTAAGAGAAGAATACATTTGGGAACTGCATGCTATTACTCGGTCAGTAAGTTGTTGACATCTCGCCTGCTGTCACTGAATTTAAAACTCAGAATATACTAAACAATTTTATAATTCGTTCTCTATGGAAGTGAAATGTGGTCTATTGCCTTACATGATGAAAACAAATGTAGGGTGTTTGAAAACAAGGAGCTTAGGAAGATTTACTTTACATCCATTTCTGTTTCCAGCCTATGGCCTGGGTCACTTTTTTATTCAAGCCATATATTTTCCACTACTGGCTGGAAGCTCAGCTCAGCTCAGCTCAGCTCAGGAAGATATTTGGTCCAAAAAGGGTTCAGGCTACTGGGGAATGAATAGAGTTACATAATGATGAGTTACATACTGTTTACCCATCACAAGACATTGTTAGGATAGTTAAGTATTGTAGATTACTGTGCACAGGGCATGCAGCGCGAATGTGAAATTATAGAACCTTGTTCAGGAATACCGACTAACAAACACAATGGGAAGAAACCATCGGGAAGACCTAGACGCAGTTGGAAGTGTAACATTAGGATAGACAGACTAACAAACACAATGGGAAGACACCATCGGGAAGAAACCATCGGGAAGACCTAGACGCAGTTGGAAGTGTAACATTAGGATAGACAGACTAACAAACACAATGGGAAGACACCATCGGGAAGAAACCATCGGGAAGACCTAGACGCAGTTGGAAGTGTAACATTAGGATAGACAGACTAACAAACACAATGGGAAGACACCATCGGGAAGAAACCATCGGGAAGACCTAGACGCAGTTGGAAGTGTAACATTAGGATAGACAGACTAACAAACACAATGGGAAGACACCATCGGGAAGAAACCATCGGGAAGACCTAGACGCAGTTGGAAGTGTAACATTAGGATAGACAGACTAACAAACACAATGGGAAGACACCATCGGGAAGAAACCATCGGGAAGACCTAGACGCAGTTGGAAGTGTAACATTAGGATAGACAGACTAACAAACACAATGGGAAGACACCATCGGGAAGAAACCATCGGGAAGACCTAGACGCAGTTGGAAGTGTAACATTAGGATAGACAGACTAACAAACACAATGGGAAGACACCATCGGGAAGAAACCATCGGGAAGACCTAGACGCAGTTGGAAGTGTAACATTAGGATAGACAGACTAACAAACACAATGGGAAGACACCATCGGGAAGAAACCATCGGGAAGACCTAGACGCAGTTGGAAGTGTAACATTAGGATAGACAGACTAACAAACACAATGGGAAGACACCATCGGGAAGAAACCATCGGGAAGACCTAGACGCAGTTGGAAGTGTAACATTAGGATAGACAGACTAACAAACACAATGGGAAGACACCATCGGGAAGAAACCATCGGGAAGACCTAGACGCAGTTGGAAGTGTAACATTAGGATAGACAGACTAACAAACACAATGGGAAGAAACCATCGGGAAGACCTAGACGGGAGTGTAACATTAGGATAGACAGACTAACAAACACAATGGGAAGAAACCATCGGGAAGACACCATCGGGAAGACCTAGACGCAGTTGGGAGTGTAACATTAGGATAGACAGACTAACAAACACAATGGGAAGACACCATCGGGAAGACCTAGACGCAGTTGGGAGTGTAACATTAGGATAGACCGACTAACAAACACAATGGGAAGACACCATCGGGAAGACCTAGACGGGAGTGTAACATTAGGATAGACCGACTAACAAACACAATGGGAAGAAACCATCGGGAAGACACCATCGGGAAGACACCATCGGGAAGACCTAGACGCAGTTGGGAGTGTAACATTAGGGATGGACCTAAAAGAGATTGGGTGAAACTAGGGGGACTGGGTAAAATTATCTCAGGATAGGGATAGGTGGCGTGGTTTTGTAAGTGCGTTAATGAACTTTTTGAGTTCCTAGTGCCATAGTGTAAGAAATTAGAATGATTACAAATAGTGAACACACTAGAAGAATTGATTGATAGATTATTTAAAATGGTCAGTCAGATGCAAAGCTACTTAATGTGAAGTCCTACAAAGATAGGAGGCCACAATCACTCAACATCAACAAATAAAATATACGATTTTCAAAATTTATTTCTAATTTAACCAAGCAAATTCTTTAGACTGACACAGTGAAGTTTTGAAGTAGAAGTTAAAAATGGCATAAATTAGGTAACACTGCTACTTTAACATCACAACATATTTATGACGCTGTGGAAAAAAAACACACAAAAAAACCCATCAACACCCACCAAAGTAATGCAAGATATTAAAAGTAGTGTCGCCTCCTTTTGATCCTTAAGGGAAAAAGGACGGCATACAATATTACACATACAAATAAATTTAAAAAAAGGTGAATGCAGAGTGAGCTGTCAGGACTTTGTTTTAAGAATCTATTATCAACTAATATTCCCTTATGTCCAGCCAATTCCTTCCACAAGCACGCTCTAGGCCTAGTAGGAAAAGGACATAATTTTGAAAAGGATTGAAAATGAGTACTTATCAACCCTAAGGTTGGAACATTTATATAATTGAGTAAGTCAGCAAATTAGTATTTAAATATATAAATATGTTTATTCATAGCATATAATAATATAAAATATAATTAAATATAGTAGTAATATACTATAGTTAGTTCGAGGATTATATGAAGGTTTATGATAGTTTGTATAGCAACTCGATTATAGAAAAAGAAATATTTTATAATACAAGATAATGGACTTCAAACGTGTATTTATTTTTGCAGGATATATATAAAAAGTTTAAATTAATCAATTCATCATCTGGCTCTGAGTATGATCCAGAAAGTGAAACAACCTCCATTGAAGGTAAGATAAAACAATTAAGCAGATATTGAAAATGATTTTATATTAATAATCTGGGTTATGTTTTTATGTTGCTTAAATCTTTTGTAGGGCCTAGTTAAAAATAAGTTATTAAGCAGTGCTTATTACTAATGCTACTTACATTGTTTCATTATAACTGTTTGCTAACTGTAATTTTTATTTTAGATGGGAGTAATGAGTGAGAAGAAATTCCCGTCAATCCTGCCGCTAAGCCACTAAGGAAGCCAGCAAGAAAAAGACAGAAGCATTCGGGCAGTCATCATATTTCCATGGGAAAGTTTAAATGCAACGAAGGAAAGGGATATACCACACTTCATAACAAAACTGTTTTGGCAAAGACATTTAAAAATACAAACTGTGGCTGTTCCAAAGGCTGCAATGGTTTCGTGACTGAGGAACAGCGTAGAAAATGTTTTTCATTAGTTTGGCAGTTAGGGAACTTTTAGAAACAAAATGCCTACCTGTGTGCTCTTGTTAAGCATGGTGCAGTCCAAGTTAGAAGACCAAGGAACAATGCTCGAAGGCCAAAAAGTTCTTCAAATCAATACTTTCTCGATGTGCCCAATGAGTTGGTAAAAGTGTGCAAAGCATTTTTTTTGTAAATATTTTCAATTTCGGATGGTCGAATATCCACGGCTTTGAAAAAAAATATTGAGGAGAAGTCCCCAGGGGAAGATTTGAGTGGCAAGAAACCACCTGGGACTAAAACTCCTGAAGATCGTGTTGAAAAAGTGAGGCAACACATTTTGTTTTTACCTGCTTTCCAGAGTCACTATACCTGGGCTCATAACCCACACTGTAAGTACTTGAGTCCAAAGCTAGACATACACGACATGAAAGCTGATAAGGGCTTTATGTATGTTTGGGATGAAACGATGGTTTCGAGGGGTTCCCAGGAGGTTTCATCTTGTGTTTTGAAACGTTTAAAAACGCATGTGGGAACTCAATTACACGTAATCATGTACAGTGATAGCTGCACGGGACAGAATCACAACATAAAATCTGCTCTTAGCTGGATGCAGCTAGTTTGTGATCCTGCGAACCAAATTGCAACATTTGACCATAAGTATATGGTGTCTGGTCATTCGTACTTGCCCAATGATGCTGATTTTGGACATATTGAAAGTACCAGCAGAAAAAAGACTATATTTTGCTCTCAAGATTGGTACAAGACCATTAAAGAAGCATAGAAGAAAAAAATCTTTTGTTGTATGTGAAATAGGGCAAGACAACATATTTTCTACGCTACCGCTCGAAAAATCTATTACAAAGCGACATAAAAGTATGGAAAATATTACTGTCAACTGACTAAAGATGCAATGGTTACGTTTTGAATTCACGCATCCTTATGAAATGAAATATAAGGAAACATTGAATCAAGATTTAGAATTATATTTTCTTTATCTAAAACCTAGTCATGGAAGGCATCCACAAGATTTTGGTTGTATCCCACAGACACGTTTGTATAACGGTAGTAGGCCTGTCACGGCTGCGAAGAAAAAGAACATGTTGAATCTCCTTCCATACATCCCACCCTTCAACCATGACTTCTTCAATAATCTTCATATTGATGCAGCCGTCAAAGACTTGTGGCCACTTAGTGATGAAGATGAAGATGGGGACTCAATATCTTAATTAACACATCGTTTTTAAAATGAATCACGTTTTTACCACATTTGATTTTTACTTCTTGTCATTATTTATTTTCAAAATCTTGTTTAGCATTAGTGATAATAAATCTCTATTGAAGTTACAGTGCTACTATGAAAAATAACTTTGTTTAGTCTTTCAAAGTGATGGGAGTGACAACGGCCATGTGATGCGTGTCAAGCTAGGGAGATTTTAGTTTAACTTAAATAATGTTAAATTTAACACAAATAAGTTTTTTGATCTTTAATTAATAATTAAAAAACTACCTAACATACGCAAACAGCTTTTGAGTTATTTAATTACCTGATTCTAAAAATTGTTCGCAGCACAAATGGTCTAAGTCATCAAATAATACAAAAAATTGTAAAAAGAAATTCTTAACTAGATAAGTTTATAATATTTTCTTATTTTGATTAGTGCATAAGTTAAGTTGAACCTTTATGTATGCACCTAATTATTTTGAAAAAATCAGAAAAATCAGTGAGTTTTCTATATGGATCTAACTTTACCTCCAATTATTTCAAAATGAGAAAAAATGACTTACACCACTTGTATTCTCAGAGGCTCAATAATGATATAAAATTATAAAACTCTGTATAATGTAAATATATATATATCTTTAAGTATTAATTTTGGGCTAGCAACAATTTTCCCAAAAGGGGATATTACCTCAGCATACTTCAACACTACATCAAAAAGTTTACCCTAGCATTTAACTTCCAAGTTACCATTCTAGGTCAACAATGTTGTAACAACAGCGTTTTACTCAAGATTAAAATACACTAACTATCTTACTTTGATCAACAAAACTTATATATATATATATATTATCAAACCGTTATAATTCTACAACAATACCCTACTAACTGAAATTAGGTATAACCACATAAAATGAGTAAAGACGATCAGTCAAAAGGACTTTCAGAGTTCTTACAAAAGGACATAATCACATATTTACACCTATCCTTAACTTTAATATAGTCATATCAGAATGTCAAACAAACATTGAAGTCGATCATGATTTTTATTATGATCAAGCCAAAAATACCAATGGAATATTAAAGTTTTCAACCTTGACATATCTAACTCTAAATTTCATTTTGTTTAAACTCTTAAGTCAAAAGAAATCAACATTAACATTTAAGCCAAAAATACCATTAAAATATTAAAGTCCTCAACCTGGACATGTTTAACTTTAAATTTAATTTGTTTCTAAAGAAATCAACATTGACATTTAAGCCAAAATACCAATAAATATTAAAGTCCTCAACCTGGTCATGTTTAAAATTTAATTTTGTTTAAATCCTTCAGTCAAAAGAAATTAACATTAACATTTAAGCCAAAAGGAATTTTGATGTAAAGGAGCTGAAAAGGAATTTTGTTCTTACATTTTAAATGGGTGAGAAGAGTCCACCAAGCTTTCTTCGAACTCCTGGTGGTATTTATTCGATAGTTTTCTTCAGAGAGGAGGGTGGCAGGGGATACATACAAGGCAGAAACAAGGAAAAAGGCGGGGGGGGGGNCGGCGTGGGAGATAGTCAGCTTGGACTGTACATAGTGAAATGGAGCACGGTGAGCTTAGAACAACATATTATTTAAGTTTGGTAGAATATTATTTGAAGTAATTTAGTGTCTTTTTTTAAATTAAACGTTGTAGCTATGATAAGACGCTACAGTAGGTTTGACAATTTATCCTTATATAAGGTAACTAATTTCAGTTAGAATTAATTAGATAAATTGGTTTGTAGATTGATAAAATTACTAACGAATAAAAAACAATCTAACATATAGATATCATTCTTGAAATCGATGTTATCTTTACGATTCCTGGAGCACTAGCAAACTCATGCTTATTTAAAGGCATTTTAGTGGAGATTTTTTTACTGAAATAAACAATACTTTTGAAGTTAGTCGAGAAATATTTTTAAAATGTACAACAAGTGGTGGGGAACACATGTTTCATTCTAAAACCATTGTTGTAGGGCGAATGTTAAAGGTATTTGTGCACATTGGGTCTGAAACTTGAAATATTTTATTTCACTACGTCTTTCAGCAGATATGCCTCAATATTTGGTCAGTGAAAGGTGTTATTGTTATTTTAACAATCAACTGTTTAACACTCCTTAACCATGACAATGATGTTTACAAATAAAGAAACGTGAATTAAAATTTGATGATAAAGTGAGTTTTTATTTTGTTTTTACTAACTTCACTTTGGTTAAAAAATTACTTTTTACTTGGACACCAGACAATTAATGAAACTAGTCTGTGGGAAGCTCCGAAACTTTGACTTAGCTTTGAAACAAATATCAGCTTTGATTTTGCGTTGAAAAAAAATTCTGGCTTTGACATTTACAAAGCTTCACCACTAAAAAATGGACAAATAAGATACTCAATTTATGATCAATTATTGCCATTCTAAACTTTATGTAAAGTAGGTACAAATCTATATTCATATTATAAAAATTAAGTAATTGAAATGTAAGTTGTGATAATAACTTTATTTATCAGATTCAAACAAAATATTACAAATAATTGTGCAATAAATAATTTTTCAAATAATATTGGTTGATAAAGTTATATAAATAACCCTATTTCTTTCAAGCATAAAACAACTAACAAAAAATATTCAAACTTCGATTTGTCTTCAAGAATACTTAATACATTCAATTCGAGTTTGCTTTGAATTGAAAAAAATGGACTTTGTACACGCCTAAATTAGACCGACAGTATCTGTATTAAAAAATAATCTATTGAAAATGTCACACGTCACAACATGGTTTATTACTAGGGAGCAAATTCTTAGGCACCAATAATGTATAAATATGTGGGAAGGTTGAATTTAGAGGAAATGTATCTACATTTGCATAGAGGAAGAGTAAAACATTTAGGGAAAAAAAACCTAAATACACCTTACTGGTATTGAACTTTAATCTCCCCATCTTTGGTGTTCTAGTATATTGTGAGGAGTAGCGCCTTGGACCATGCGTCCACCAAAGCAGGTTGCCCTTCATACATGTGCAACAATAATTGAGGAGAATAGGCCTCTCTTCGGCCCTTATGTGCCCAGGGATGACGCCACTTTATCATCCAAATTATCAGACCACCCTCGTTAACAAAGTCATCTTCATTATTGATTATTTTTGTTCACTCAATAGAAAACCCTTCTGAACATTCAATTTTTTATGATTTGTTATTTCCAAACACCCCCCCCCCCCCCCCCCCGCCTCTCTTGGTGAGCCCATGTATCCCCTTGTTGCGACACTAGAAAGTTTTGGACCACCTTAATAGTATGTTTTGTCTATCATTTTGAATAATAAATGCTTTGAGATTTTTCATTGAAACAATCACATTTTCACACTAGCAAATTTGAACTGCATTTCCTACTAACTGCTTCTCTGACTTGCCCGTGTCTGATGTGGGCAGCCTACTCTTACCAATATTGACTTGCCTGTGTGACGCGGGCAGCCTCCTCTTACCAATATTGACTTGCCCGTGTCTGACACGAGTAGCCTCCACTTACCAATATTGACTTGCCCGTGTCTGACACGAGTAGCCTCCACTTACCAATATTGACTTGCCCGTGTCATGACGTGGGCAGCCTCCACTTACCAATATTGACTTGCCCGTGTCTGATGTGGGCAGCCTCCACTTACCAATATTGACTTGCCCGTGTCTAGCACGGGCAAAGTAATCTTTGATGCTCCATTCTTGATTTGGCCTTGCTTTTCTGACTATACTTGTAAAAGTTCTCTTTTACTCAATAATAATATAATTGGAAGAAGGTACAGGAAAGGTGGATAGAAACATATAAAAGGAACGAACACAATATGGCTTTTACAATTAAAAGAAGAAAAACAGTTCACACTTTACACTGCTGCCACTGGACAAAGAGGTAATGGTTGCCTCTTAAAGAAAATAATTCGTCACTGCCCATTCCCCCGACCTAGGTTTCATTCTATTGGAACTCATCAGGGAGGAGTGTGAAACCCACAACGCATTTTCCTAAAAGAGGAAATCAAAAAAAGACAAAAGGGAGAAAATGGAAAATTGTAAAGAATGATAGGACACACAGATAGAAGGAACATGTAAAGGGTATAACATAAAGGACAAAAAAAAAATGACAGTGGCAGCAGTGTAAAGTGTGAACGGTGTTCTTCTTTTCATTGTGGAAGCCATATTGTGTTCATCCCCTTTTATATGTTTCTATCCACCTTTACTGTGCTTTCTTCCAAATATAATACGAAGACCTCATAAAGTGAAAAGAGGTTTTCTTCATAGAGATATTTGACTCAATAGATGACTCTAGAATACCACTCGCTAGTGACATCAGGTTTAGTTTATTGTAACTAATTGTAGAAGTTATATTTTACCTATTAGATTTCTCCTAACCATAAAGTTAAAAACATAAACCCTGTCATTTATAGTGCAGAAAAAAATCAAAACCAATAGGCAAATGGTTAATGAGTTACTATTATAGATAGAAATGGCCAAGTTACAAAGTAATAATTTTTTAAAACACATTTTAGTAATGTGATTTAGTGATCAGAGTTTCTGGTTATATATCCAGAGGTCTCGGGTTCGAGCCCTGGCGCTTTCAAAATGTATCTGAAGTAGTGAGTCCAGTAGAACAGAATCAAACTAAGCCTCATAAGGAAAAATAAGGAGCTACTGGAATAAAGAAGTAGCAGCTCTGGTTTAGAAAACTGAGATTAATGACCGGAGGGCTCGTTGTGCTGATCATATGACATCCTCTATCTACAAATGTTGGCATTATCATCGTTAACAGCAGCGGCCACACGGTTGGTATAGCTCGCTTTCAGACTTGCTCTATGGGATGTTTATTTAATGCATAAAATATCTTGGCTAAAAAAGAGTTTAAGCATTTGCATATCCAAAGTTTATTTTCTTTTTATGCTTTCAAGAATGTTAAGGTTAAACCTACATAAAATTGGATCTAGTTATCAAGGCATAAGTTATTGCTAAACTTTTAAAAGCTTAACAAAACTGTTGATATATTTATTTTAATATTCTTTTATTTAAATCAACTATAATATTATGTTTAAAATAGGATTTACAGATTTAAAATTTGAATGACAAATTATTAAAATATAAGCCACCAATAAAAAGAGCTCCACATGAAGCTAAATTTGAATTACAAAAAACAATCTAAGCATAAAGGCATCCGAAACAAAACTAGCTATGCAACAAATACCTTGGCGTTCATTTAAATTATGAATACAAGACCCAGCAAATAAAACTAATAATGCATGGGTTATTAAATGTTGTACATCAATTCTTGGGTCATTTTCACCTTAATTTTATGATGATTTCAGCTACTGTTTACAGAACTGTAATCTATCACATATATGCTATATAACTATTATTTTCTACATGACCGGTGAATTATTTAGTTGTGTCAATACATTAGGGGTCTACACTCCTGACTGAAAAAGATAGATTGTGGTTCAATCTTCATTATTTCCATCAGTGTTTGTTTTTACACTATGGTTTCCTTGTGTTTCTTCATGCAAATGCTATGTATTTCCCTCCAAGTTCACACCTATTTAGTGTCTTTAGATTATTTATATCTTTAAGGAAGACCTTTTTGCACTTATTGAGGTACGCTTTGTTATATATGAAAGAAGGTACAGGAAAGATGAACAAAAACTAATAAAGAAGAACAATAATTTTAACTAAAGTCACTAGTATACAAGTTAATACTTTAAGGAAAACCTCTTTTCGTGTTTTGAGCTATTTTGTTTCTAAATACATATAGCATTCAAGTGTATATTTTTTATATTACAATATTTCTCAAACTGTTCACTGTGTTGGTGTTTTGAAGGTTGGTGGCTATGACGGTGCTTCACGTCAGTGTCTCAGTTCTGTGGAATCCTACAACCCTGAAACCGATACTTGGTGTTCTATATCGGAGATGTCTGCAAGGCGCAGTGGAGCAGGTAACTTATCTTTACCTACGTTATACGTTATTTATGACCGTTCCTCTTCTAGGAAGTTGTGTTGTGCGTTTCACACTCCTTATGAGTTCCGATAGAATATAACTTAGGTCAAGGGATTGGACAACGATCGAGTTTCTTAAAGGAAATTTATAAACTTTTTTTTTGCTATATTGAAACTATGAACTCATCTGGTTAAATTTTATACTTGTTAGTACTATAGCGGCTCTATATGAATCCGAAACTACTAGTTAACATCGATGTAAATTTTCTTAGTTAATCTATGGCATTTGGAACTCAAAAGTATGCCACCTATTCCTATCTCGAGCTAGTTCTATCCACTCCACCTCATTACACCCTATCTATATCTTGAGCTAGTTCTATCTAGTCCAACTCACTATCCAGTCCAACTCATTACACCCTCTTTCAGGTCCAACCTAATATTATCTTCCCATGTAAGATGTAAATCTTTGCCCAACAAAATTACTTTACTTCAAAATGAAGAGTTTTTTTTCACTATATCTTTCATTAGTTTATCAACCACATTTAAAACTTGAATTAATATCATTGTCAATCCATCCCGAATATCAGTTTTACTTCTTTGATTGAAGCTGTGTCGTCTGAAGTCATCTTAATCCTGGACGTTGATGTTTCAAATAAGGGACAGATAAAGTAGCTTAAATCAAGAATGATATGTCCAGCCTTCCTTTATAATAAACACAAATTATTTCTAAAAAAATAACCTAATAAATAATAACTAATAAAACTAATATAAATAAATATAAATTATAAATAGGGGAAAAGAGTATGATAAATAATTTGATATGGATATAAATTATTTAAAATCCATGCAACATTGGTTACCGCAACCACAAGGCAAAACAAACAATCACTAGTTTCAGTAGGTTTATATAGATGATCATGGTCTTAGCACGAGCATAAGATAAACAAAAAGGAGTAATAGACATCATTACAGAAATGTAATGGAAAAAAAAGAGCATTAAATAAATAATATACACTGTTACAGAAACATAATGGAAAATGAGAAAGCTTAACAATTCACTGGGCTACACCATCAGAATTTGTTTGTTTTAATTGTTCTGTCGCTCCTAGGTAGGTGCTAGTTTTCCCCTTGATTTTTAGTTATGGAATTGCAATACCCATGGACCTCTTTGAAGATAATTATTGTTTTTTGTGCTCATTTATTATTAGGGTGTTTTTTAGTCTGTAGTATTGCTAGCTGGGGGATATTGGGATCAGGAAATATGCTTTAGAGTGGTAAGTAATCTTATCAGAAAACTAATGAAAATTTAGATCTTGTAACATACAGTAAACTTATTTTTTTTCATTGGTAAAGCAAATGTTGAGCCCCTTATTTAATTCAAATTTGACTAAATTTGTATGTTTTGTCTACTATTTTGAATTCACTGCCAGTTTACTCGTTGCTTGCTGAATACCTAGATAAACCAAATAATCGCAGCCTAGATCTAGGGAAGCATTTTAGGAGCCAAGTTACACCCATTATTGAATCCAAGTCCTAGAGGATATTTAAATTAGTAATGAGTTGTACCGAGTTGAAAAATCGTTCAAGTCAAACCAGTGGGAATCTAATCTTTGTAGTGTCAAGTTAGAGTTGTGCATGTAGGCTAAACCAGTCATGCAAAAGTACCCTCTGAGCTGCTTTCTTCTCGAGGATCGAGCATCACATGCCATTTAATACACTTTTGGTACGAAACCGTGCTATTCTGCGAAATACTGCCAAAATGACTTCCTTTTTTTTCCTTTCCCTCCTGCTGTGACACACACCAAGTAAGGTAGGCCTGATTGTTGTCACTAATAGGAAAAGATAAGCTACTCGTTTCGCAGCACAGTTTGGGGCAAACAAACAATTAGGAATATGCAATGTTGCTTTGGGAATGCTTGTAAAAATATGTTAGGGGGTGTTTTTATTTTTATTTGAAGTTCAAGTTTCTACAAGTATTGTATGATATTTATTTGATTAGACATTATAACATGCTGAAAGCAAGAATATCAACCTTTTGAGTGTATTGCATGTGAAATATTTGCGTTGAACCCTTGTTTCATGAGGTGTGGGTGTGCTAGAGGGTACCCTATACGCTGTGGGGGGCCATGATGGACCATTGGTCAGGAAAAGTGTTGAGTCCTACAACCCAGACTCCAAGAGCTGGAACCCTGTGGCTGACATGTCTTTTTGTAGAAGAAACGCAGGTTTGTAAAGAACAAAAATTTTTTCACCTTATAGTTTTTTACAAATAAAATAATAATTGATTTTAAAATATTTGCTGGCACAAAATTCAATAACAATCTTGTAATGGTATTGTTTTGGACCCCTCTCATATATTCAAAAATTCATGGATGAAGTGTATTTTTCTCTAAAGAACTGTATGTAAATTTTCCTTTTAATACTTCATTCATGCATTGTCAGAGGTTTACAGAAGTAATTTCAATATAATACTTTTTAAAACTTTTTTTGTTTAAAAAACTCCCTTCCTTCTATTTGGAAATCAGATGATGAGCCGACTTCCTTTACCCAATAGGAAGCTAGCCTTCACAACATCAGGTTGCCAGGAGTTCTCCTATTAGTTAGTTTTAACACTGGCGACAAGGGGTCCAAGAGGCAGGGGGTAGGTCATATATAAGCAGCTTGTGCGTGTATTAATATCACAGAAAAATAGTAATCCCCCCAAAAAAATCTCAGTCTCTAACAGCACTAGCTCTGACTATCCGCGTCAGTTCTTAAATGAACAAAAAACTGTATTATTTTAATATTAAACTTACAATATTGAAAGTGCAATTAATAAAATAAATCGTGTACAATATTAATTTTCTACTAATTTCAACAATAAACCAATAAGTAGCCCACAGTAAGAAATACATGTAAAATAAGATCTTCATAGCCACATGATACCAAGTGCGCAGTAAGGCATGTACGGGTCCACATTCATATCAAAAGAACTGGTAACACTATAATCTTCGCCAAAAATAATGCCAATCAAGTAGCTATATGTCACTTTAATTAATGGAGGGTGGAAGGGGGGAATAATTTGTTTCAATTAAATATAATGTAAGAGTTTTATTTATTAATTTTTCAATGTTGTTAATATTTTATTCCCGGTGGTGGCTACAATATCATGGTGGCTACAGACAGGGAAAACAGGGAAAACCTGGAAAAGTCAGGGAATTTTTTGAATGACAGGGAAAACAGGGAATTTAACTAAAAATAAGGAAAAGTCAGGGAATTAAAAAATATGTCCAAAAATCTCATTAATTTCGCAACCAAACACTAAAACAAAAGTTAGTAATACCTAAATAAAATAACATTTTAATTTTTAAAATAACTGATAAAACTATTTATGTTTATTAGATACAAACTTTTTAATATGTGATCAATAATAAATAAAACAAGTCATCATCCACCATTAAAACTGGAATAAAGTAGTCGGGGAAAATTGAAAAATGCTGCTTGGAAAACCTGGAAAAGTCAGGGAATTTTGTAAAATATGTTTTGTAGCCAACCTGAATATGAGCTGGTGCCAAATTACTAAAAACCCATTATGATAATTTATAAATGGTTTCTTCCTTAATGACATGTTTACAGGGGTGGTAGCTATGAACGGTGTTTTGTATGTGGTGGGAGGGGACGATGGCTCCTCCAATCTGGCCTCGGTGGAGGTTTACAGCCCCAAAACAGATTCTTGGACCATGCTGCCCTCATCTATGAGTATCGGCCGCAGCTATGCAGGGGTGTGCATCATTGACAAGCCTATGTGAAGCTTGGCCCCTCACCGAGGACTAGGGGTGTCCAGGGAAAGGCAGATTATTGACGTTCTGCTCAGGAGGGGATTCTTGTTGCCCGCCTCCTGGGAGCTGTGAGCGAGGCATTGCTTCCATTAGTCATAACGGTGGACATAACATTGGTAGTCTACTAGAGGATTTTTTTACTATTTTATCTGTCCTATGTGTGCTTTCATGGAATTTTCTTATTTGATGGTTGTGAAAAAAGTATAGAGAGGTTATTTATTTAGTAGTTATTATTTTAATTTAGAATAAGTTATGTTGTTCATAACTTGCCATTGTTGCCCACAGTAGAAAACTCTTAAAAATACACTCAATGTGTATTAAATAAAGTGCATTAAGCAAAATATGATATAATATGTAATAAATAAAATGATAGAATTGTATAAAAATAAAGCAAAAATAAAAACACTTAACACATATTTCGATGCTATTATTGCATATTCCTCAGGAAGTACTAGTAAGACCAAACAGGAAGCTAACTTAATACTAGGAGAGCATCGAAATATTGTATTGAGTGTAAATATGTGTTAGTGTTTTTATTTTATTTGAGCTTTAGTTTTTACAACGAGCCATAACTTTACTTATTTTATAAATAATACATTTAAAAAAACTCCTGTCAGACAACATTTCCTTTAACTAGTGGGGAAATAGATATTTGGGTTTATAAATTACCTGTAAAAGGTTCATTTAACATATATATGTATCAGTTTAGGAGCCTTTTAATAATTGATAGTAGGTGGGACCAAAAAATTTTATTTTCGAAAATGCTGGATTGAATATATGTTTGTTCTGATGTTATGAATGTCCCCTTTAGTGTCGGTGGCCATCTTGTAGGTTCACCCAGCTTGAGAACAAATATTTGTTGTGCTTCAGTTGTCATCTTGTTGATTTGTGTTTGTATTATGAGACTTCTTCTAAACGATATACATTTTACCCAAGTTAAGGTTAGAATTTGTAACCTATTATGTAAATAACATTGGCATTGACGGTTTGATAGTACTGGGGTGTTTGGTGTACTAGCATCTTACCAAAGCGTTTCTTAAATATCCACTTCAATATTAATTCAACCATTATGTTTAACAATTGGCTGCTTATTTAGTCTCAAAATTAATGATCACATGATAAAACTCTAAAATAATTAACTTACATGTTGTGATAGGAGTTTTATTCATTTGAGTATAAAATAATTGTGTTAATCATGTTTTCAAAACATCATTTTTAAATTATATCTAATACCTGCAGCTATACAGTTTGGGAAATATTTCTTATTATTTGATTGGACTTGCCTAGTCACGCCGTTCCTTTACAGAGTAGGCGAAAAAACTGTGCACATCGCTCAAAAAACAACTCCTTAACTTAATCCATCCTCACTAACCAACCCTCTCCTTGCATACTCCGTTTGCTTCAATAACATCCATACATCGAGTAATGCATGCTCTTTTATTCTTAAAACTCTTAATGTTGATCTTCACACATTCAACTACAACATTTAGCCACGTCTTACCATGGTCTATCCCTTCCTTTTGATCCACACACACTACCTTCACTCAATCCACACTCATCCTCTCAACATGCCCAAACCAATGTAACAAGCTTCTTTCACAGTGACATTGAATTCCCTTTCAAACCATATTCCTTCAGCACCCATTCATTATTGACTCCACATACATTTCTTAGATATCTCATTCCACCAGCATTCACCTTGCTCATGTGTTTTTCCTGACAAACCCACGCTTCATATCCATAAAACAATGTTGTCGTCAACACACTTTCATATACTGCCATCTTTGCCTCTTTTGATACTACTTTGTAATAGTCCACATACTTCCAACTAGTCTCCGAGATGTAGGGGTTTGCGACGCTTTGAAAAATTTGAAGCCTAATTGAATCTTGGTATCCATGTTTGGCTTTGGCAACTATTCGAAGCTTCGTGTGCTATTCAAAGTCTAATAAATATATTTTTATCGTTTTGGATTTTAGAACAAGTTTGCTTTATTTTCTTGGTGGAACTGGTAACATTTTCATAACACTTTGAATTTCAAGTTGGCCATAACATTAAACCCTTAACTGCCGTATCACAAACATTTTTGTTTCATTGTTTTTAGTTGAAATTTTGAAGTATTTCTTGGATATTGAAAATATTTTTTTAGTATTTTAAAATTCACACATGCAGCCGTTTCATTTATTTACTACCACATTAGCCCGAAAATAAGCCGCAATTTTTTCCAAGAAACAGCTCTCATAAAACTCTCAACGCAGCCTATAATCGCACTCTTAGATAATACACATTCAATTTTGTACCTATAGGATACACATTTTGTTAAATCGATATATATCGAAGTTAATAGCCACCGCTTTTTAAAAATAGATAAACCTTGATAATTGGCAAAATTATTTAAAAATAGATAAACCATGACAGTTGGCAAAGTTATTTAAAAAATAGATTAACCATGACAGTTGGTAAAGTTATTTAAAAATAGATGAACCATGGCAGTTGGCAAAGTTATTTAAAAATAGATGAATAACTATCTTATTTGTGTGTACAATATTTGAGCCATAATGGTTGCCAGAATAAAATTAGTTTCTTCAGTGCATTCTATCGGCAATATATCCTTTTGGTAAAGGGAGCTTAAATATTTCAAGTTAGATTTTGTTTCAGTATGTTGGTCAACATTTTTTTCTATTGGGAAAACAATAATTTAGTGTGTGTGATGAATAATTTTTCATTCCTCTCAAAGTGTCTCATTGATAGCCTATTTTTTTCAGTGATGACATTTTAAGTGTATCATTATTTTTTAATTTCCATGTGATCTCATTTTTAGTATGAATAATTTAACCTTTTTTTCCCAAGCAATTTAATTTTGAGTATGAACAACTTATTTTTTTATTTCCAAGTGACATTTTAAGTGTAAATAGTGTGGTTTTTTTTCTCTGAAAGTAATTTTATATATTTAAGTAACTTAATTTTAAGTGCAGGCACCTACCGATGGATAATTTTTCTTTTCAAATGCTTTATTACACACTGATAATATTTAAGTGGGAATATTGTTTTTTCTCTGTAAGGGGTTGAAAATTTAGGGTGTGGCCTATATTCGGGGGCAGCCTATTTTCAGGCCAATACAGTACATGAATCAGTAAGTTCAATTCAAACTCCTGTTAATGCATAAGCTAGCGACAGAGTTGCGAGATAGTTGAGCGCATGTGCGAGGAACATGACATTCCTTGAATTATTTTTTAAAAACGTACGTAAATAATGAGTACATCCAAACGAAAATTGGTGTTAATTTAGATAAAATCTTAGATATTTTATTAAAAATTAAATCAAATAAAATCTACAAAAAATGTGCTATTTTATAAATATTATATTTATAATTAATTTATTTATTAGTGAAATTATTATCATAAAAGTTGTATTATTTTCAAGATTTGCTATAGGCGCACACACTATCAAACTCAGAACTGTATTTTTTTTTTTTAGTATTTCACATGGCAAGATTTAAATGGATTTATAAAATCAAAAGTTTCCTTGTTGATTTATAAACCAGAAAAACTAAGATTTTGCAACACTAGACTTCTAAAACCTATAAACACAACCGCCAAATAAACTTAGACTCGTATTGTTCTATAATGTAGTTCTTCTTCTTGAACGTCCGTTAGCTTTGTGTTTTGTTAATTCTATCTTGTGTGTGAAAGGTTAGCGAAACCCCATGCAGGACATATCCAATTATATTAAAAGCAAATGCACGTTTTTTACTCACTCAGGCTGTATGCATAAAAAATTTTTCTCAATACAAAGGTAAAGAAAGTGAATAAATAAAATATTCCTATATTGGCAAATAGCTACAAATATTAGTTTTAACAAAATTTAATATTTAGTTTGATGTTAGATAAATATACTTATTGTCACAATAATATTTTTACTCAAAATTAGGGCTGTGCAGGATCCCAAACTTTGGGAAAATGATTGTTCCTGAAATTCGGCCGGGAAAAAATATTTCCTGGGATATTTAGGAACAAATATAAAAAAAACTGCAGCTAAGGACAGACCATCAAAGTCATTTTTGTATTTAATTTTCATTAAAAATATTATTGATTCATTAAATTTTAATAAACCCTATCTTCCATTAGTAGCTTGACACTTGAAACTTCAGTCACTTATTTTGTAACTCCATATAAAATAACTGAGAGCCATTAAATAACATAACCACACTAGATATAATTGAGGGAAATATCTATCTCCGAATAGATTTAAACTAGGAAAACATATTTTTGGTGTAAAATAATGATAAAAGTAGCTTTTAAATATCAAAATATACATGAAATACACCTTCAACACACTTATTTGCATAAATACACTTATATTACATGGATATTATTGTTTGTAATGGCATCCATTTGCTTTTATACCATAGATAATAAGTGTTGGATAAGCTAATATTTTTGGAGTGCAACAGCACTTTTTGTGAGAGCTTTAGTAACTAAAACGTAAGAGGTAACCAAGCACACTGGCTCGGTCGAGAAATGTTTGTGTTATTATGAACAAGAATTTAGCTCACTTTTATTTATTCAGGTCAGTTTGAATATTATGATGTTTTACTTTGTAAGTATTTATTAAAATTCACGCCATGAGTTTTTTATTTCAAAACTATTTTAGTCAATCTTAAAATTGATTTTTAGAATTTACCTATTTATAATCAAACCAGAAATCTTTGATTAAAAATACACTATTATTATAGTTATATTAGGTTTAGTTATTTAATTTAAATTGTATCAAAAATCTTACTTGTTGAGCAAAATATTTAGTTTTTATTTGGAAAACTTAAATTTAAAAATAAATAAATATAAAATTTTAAGTGTACATATTTTTTCCTTTTTTTGGGGGGGTGGGGGGAGGGGGCAAGATTATAGAAGGTAAATGTATTGGCCATAACAATAACCAACCGAATCGGGGTTTTTGTCCTTTTTCCTGACTATTCAAAATATTGCTAACATCTACCACTACATTTAACTCACTTTAATCGAAATTAATGGGAAAGCTAAGCTTAGAATAAAATTATAAATCAGAAAAATATATATAATTTTAAAGTGGAAAACTATTTTTTAAATTCTTTACCTATCCCGTTCGAAATAGTTATTTCCAGAATTCAAAATGTCATTCCCGCACAGCACTACTCAAAATTAAATAGAAAAATATTCGAACTTCGATTCTGATTTGAAAATATTTCCCCTATCCGACTCGACTTCACTTTGAACCAAAAAAGTGGACTTCACACACCCCTACCGAGGTGCATTCACCCGTCTTTCGATTTCACCATCTCTCCATCTAATTATACTGAAAATTCTGCCCAGATACACAAAATCATTCACTTGTTCTAACACTTTTTCTTTATACTAAGCTGATAATCATTTCCTGATCCAACCATATCAAAAACTATCACCTTAGTTTTGGAGACATTTACACAAAGATCCATTCTGCCTGTCGCCACATTCAAATCATTTAACGCATTGTGCAAGTATTTTTCAGTCTCAGCCATTAATATGGCAACATCTGCACATAGCAGCACTTTCACAGTCACATTGCAGTTCAGGAGCTTTATCTAACTTGCTATTCTATATTTTTTGCATATAATTTTTAAGGTAAAGTTATTAATGAATAGGCCTGAAATTTGGTATAGCTAGACTTCTATTTACCGATTTTTAGTGCCGAGCCACATTTTATACCTAACAAAATCCAATAATTTTATTTACCACAAATCACACTATATATCGACACCCGTATTAATCGAGGCTATTACTTATATTGGGTTAACATTCTTAGGTTCAAAATGTTTTCAACATGTTTTATTTCCATCCCTTTTCTTCTTGTAAACTTGGTCACTTTAAAGAGAACCAAAAAGTGCTTTGTGGAAGTTTATTTTAATAAACCTAACTAGACCAAACAAGTAAAAATGCTAAGTATTTTTATTTCAAAATACAAAATGCATTATTTAGGAAATGGTTACATTTTAAATGTGTGCTTATAGTTTAAATTATTTAAACACTTTTACAGGATGTTTTCATGCAAAAAACAGGACTTATGAAATACATTGGCAGCAGCCATGGTTTATCCAGTAAAGCATTTATAACAATTTATTATTATTATTATTATTATTATTATTATTATATTATTATTTCTTAGCACTGCGTCTTCTACCCGTTCGGGTTATACACTTTAAGTACTAATTACACTAATGGATTAGGAATTGGGAAGGTTGAATTTAGAGGAAGTGAACCCACATTTGCGTGGAGGGAGAGAGTAAAACCATTTAGGAAAAACCACCCCCAGCTCACGCGACCAAGATTCGAACCTCTTATCTCCCCGTCCTCGGTGGTCTATCTCAACACAATATAACAATGTAAATATTAATGTAAGGTTGCCAACAATATTTATTTAAGAATACATGTTTCTGATAGTCACTTTTTCATATGCAAAGTGAAATAGAAATGTACAGTAATTTGAAAAAGTCAAAGATGTTTAAATGTGTGTGGGACTACTTCTAATACAGAAGAAAGAAAGATGTCACCTTTGAGCATTGGATTCTTATCACATATTTCCTCTTTCCCTGGGTGGGCTTTCTTCATTAAATTTACTCTTATTAGTTTATTTTCTCTTTTTATTTATTTTTAACAATTTTTATTGTTATTAAATAATTTAGCCATTGGATCTCCACAGTGTTAAACAAAGTACAAGAAAGGGTGTTGTAAAAAATAATAATTAGAAACTCATTAATGTGTATCATGACAGCTTTAATAAGCCTGAAGTAGAGTACTGGTAAAAAGTAAATATTGTATAGCATTTTCAAAATCCACAACAAAATGACCGAAATTTGACTGTCCTGTGGTGTAATATAATAAACAAAACACTTTATTTCGGGCACTAATCAACTCTATTGCTATAAATTGTGTAATTAAATTCAATCACTAGTTTTTAAATCTTATAAAATTCACATTTGTTTCACTGTGTATTTGAGCGGTTGTCTAAATTCAATTTGTATTGAAAAGTTTTTAAAGGATTGGAAGGAAACTTTGAGTGTAAATTCGATACTTATTGAAGTTTTACATACTACCAGCCTAACAAATACAAATCATTTAAGAATGTCTTAAATCTTGTGCCAAATTTTTTTTTAACGCTCAAGAAATATATTTTATTCACTGGAAATTGGGTGAAAGCCAAGTTGGTAGAATCGAATTTTAATGTACTTTAAATACTTAAACCTCATCTATATAATGTATATTTATGTATGTGTTGCTGCCGACCCATTATTTAAAGAGTCATATTTACTTGTATGTTTTTGTGCAACATATCTAGGCAGGTAGAGGTTTTCTACAGGTGTGTAAGAGACCTACTATGGAAAAAAAGAGATACCCCTGAAGTGCAAGGCAATGTTGTCCAGAGCATATTTTGTACCCATAGTTACAAACATTGGGGTACATGAGATAGTAGAGGAAGCTAGGATCAGATGGTATGGACACGTAATGAGGATGGAAGAGGAGAGGATTCCAAGAAGATTAATGGATATAAAGTATGTAAGGAAGAGACGAGAGTAACAGATAGCAGCAAGTGTGCAAGTGAGAGGAGGAGAGTGGAAGAGATTGCGGGAGTAAGAATGGTGGAAGGGCTAAAGGCACCCGGCCACAGGCTGGGAACAGTTCATGACGGCACGATGATCTAGGCAAGAAAGTGGAGATAAGCTTCTGTTATGAATATCGTCTCTGAATACATATTTCTATGAAAGTTAAATACAAATATCATAGAAAAATGGCCTGGACATGAGAATTGAACCCAAGACCTTAAGCTTAGTGTGCCAATGCTCTATCTAGGATTTGTCGCATGCTGCACTCATGATTTATCTAATGCAATTCACCACTATTTCATGTTGTATGAACGGCATTATGAAGCTGATCTCGAATCATTGGTAGCTGTGAGTCCACAGTAAATTCACATGTCAAGCGAAGAATTACCCAGTCAATAGCTCAGTGGTAGGAAGAGATTTGGCACGATAAGCTTAATTCCTGTATCCACATGTCATTTTTCAACTATATTTAGTTTGATTGAAAGATATTTAGGTAAGCTTTAAATAAACTGCTTTTGAAATGCATGCAAGTACACCAACACTGTAAATATAAAATTTAAATACTTGTTATTTAATATGGTCACTTAGTTTCACTGTTGGTAAATTAAGTTTTATGGTGTTGAAAATATATCTAATCCTTACATTAATGTTGCAAGTGGCATGGAGGGATCAATGTATGTTTTGAGTATAGAAACTGTGAACATAAACAAGTTTTGTAACGAGTCATTTGGGGGATTGTTTGGATTGTATATGTCATAGCTAGTCACTTTACTTGTCCGTTAAGTCCATCAAATTGGGATTATGTAATGTACTGTCATGAAATGAGACATTTTACGTGTAGAACATATTCATATGTCAAACCAATCTTAATTTTTTTTTGTCTTAAATAGTATGATTTTAAAAGTCTATTTTTGTGAACAATTTGATTAGTAAATTATTGTGATAATATATTTCATTTTTATCATCTTCTTTTTGTCTAATTTGAGTTAAAACTTAATAGCCAATAAACCTTATTCCTTCTAAGACCAAAGATGTTAAGATTCTTAAAAATCAATTTAAATCTAAATAAATCAACTTTAATAGAAGAATATATGTAATTTACTTAAAAACACTGTGAAAGAGGGATGGTTAGGTAAGGCCTTGATAAAAAAACAAGGGAGACCAAATGAGATCAGATAGCAGCAAGTGTGTGAGTGAGAGTAAAAGAAAAAGGGTAGATGTATTTTATTAAACTGATCCAGCCACAGGTTTATTTGAGATATTTAACATGCCCTTTGAGAGCCGACTGATTATATTGGCACACGAAAATTTCTATGAGCGAGAGTGAAAGGGTCTACCAATTTTTCCTGGGAAAGGTATTTTAACATACCTTCCAGGGTTCTTTTATATGCCACAATCAACATCGGACCGGCGGCTTTACTTCCCCTCCGAAGGAAGTTGTGCTGCGGATTTCTTTCGCTCCAAAAAAAATTTGTTGACCCTGGCTGGGTTTGAACCCCCAAACATCAGGTCCTGAGGCGAGCACTTTACACATAAACACATATATTATTATTATTATTATTATTATTATTATTATTATTATTATTATTATTATTATTATTATTATTATTATTATTAATGCATTAAACACTTTTGTCTAGTTATATTTATAAGCTTTATAAATAAATACATAACAATTAAATTACTATTACACTAAATCTGAAATATTTGAAAAAAAACTCTTCTTAAAGTAAATGTATCAGTAATGTCATCCCTTTGTGAAACAAACACTTATCCCGTCCATCCAAAATACAAGTGAATTCCCTTGTTGTGACAATACAGGCCCTGGAGTACTCTCTACCTATTCCGCAAAGGCTTTAATGGCTCATTTTAACATGATTAGAAGACTTTGGAGAGAAAAAAATTTCAAACATTCTAAACATTATAGTTATGGTTTTCCCTGCAGAAAAGGTTTAGAATAGACCTTAATTATCCACTGCTTGTTGTAAGAGGTGAATAAAAAGGGGGATCAGCGTGCTGAGAGTACCGGGATGGGTAGTTTGCTTGGTCCAGTCATCTACTATTCCTAGGCCTTACCAGGGGACCGTTTTCCTGTGATACTCATAGGGATTCAAGTAAAACCTTTTCTTCTGGCACCTTACTACCAAACAATGGTGGCATCACACTGCTTGGCCCCTCACAGGTCCGTAATATTGATAAAAGGCGAAAGTGGGTAAGGCCATCCAGCCCTATCTTTTAAAAAGTCTTGAAAGGGGTGAGGTCCCAGGCCCGCTTCCTGATGATGTCTCGACTAGAAACGGTGAGAACCTCAAACGTGAAGCCCATTTATCCTTGAAAGAGTGATAAAGGGATAGTATGAATCCGATGTCTCTATTAAAAAACTGCGTGATAGCACAATAATTATGACAGTCAGACTAAACACAATGGCAATAGCTGAAACACCGTTTAGCAACTCTGCTCATATTCAAGCAAAGATGGAACCACACACATCTTTTATTGTTTGCAAGGAGTGGTCAGCTATATGGACCTACACTGTGTGAGCATTGAGGATGTCTCTGAATATTTTCCCTCTCAATATGTCACCGAAGTTTACAGAATAACAATAAAAAAAGACAGATACGTATATCCTCACCTTTGCGACTCCTAACCTTCCAAAGGAGGTCCAAGAAGGTTTCCACATGCTCAGGGTGAGGCAGTATGTCCCCAACCCTTGGTGCTGTTTCCAGTGCCAGGAATTTGGGTATACAAAGCTGCAATGCCGCAATAAGCCAACCTGTGCTGTTGGTGGGCAGGATGCTCACGATACACCATGTAAGTTTCCTAAGTTATGTGTCAACTGCAAGGGTCCAAACTCTGCCTGGTCTCGGGCCTGTCCGAAATGGAAGTTAGAGAAAAAAGTCCTGGAGATTCAATCCAAAAAGAATATATCTTATGTCCAGGCATGCAAGGAATACGTATCCAGACAGGCTACGGTATTTCAAACCTCATATAGCCAAATTGTTAGCCACAACATCAATTTACTCAGCAGCCATTGCGCAGCAAACGCCGGTAAAACGTTTTCCTGACTCTTGCCCTCAACTTGCATTAAAAGTCATACCACCCCAACCATAGCTGCGCCTAAACTGTTACGAGAGCGAACACCTTCCCTAAAATCATTTCCCCAATCCATATCCCCAAGGAGCCTCCCCCAAGTCCTTATCGGTAAACTGCCTCGGGTCCATTCCTGGGAAGTAAATTACTATAGCCGGTATTGAACCGCCCATTTTTTTCGCTGGAATTCCAAAGACCGAGCTTGGGGGTGAAACAGTTAGGATACAAAGACGAGTCCCAGTGGCGCTCTAAAGAAAGCTCAGCAGGGAACCGCAGAAACGAGTAAAAAGGTGTTGAAGGCCCTATCTAAGCCTTCCTGTAAATACAATGTGCCCCAGTCTCTGCTGGAAAAACGGAAACCTCGTCTAAAGCGAGAGGCCTAAGAGAGGCTTGACCAGCACGTGGACCTAAATATATTTTTAAATAAGTATATGTTTAGAAATAATATGAAATTGACTACGTGGATGATGGCTGTCCGTATCCCTTTCAATAGAGGGCATGGAGTGCCGCATCTACCTCCCACCAGGTGAGCGTGTTTCAAAGAGGAGCCTAGAGGCCCTCTTTATACAACTTCCCGCCCCCTATATC
>CABFWB010002838.1:0-16627 GCA_902151455.1 Timema bartmani
CTAAATTTATCAAAAAAGTTTTGTAATAGATATTTATTATATCGATTGAAAACTGTAAGCATTCACAGATCATCACTGTACAACTAGTACAAATCACAGATCATACTCGAGAATGAAGATGTTTAGCTCGAGTTGTTACGTTGAGTTACGTGAATCGTGATCACACATACGTTAAGTTGATCGTGATCTCGGCATAAGCATCCTACATATTATAATAAAGCGGAGAAAAAAAACGCTTGGGAATAAATTGTTGCAAAATCCAATACTACAGTGAATGATTACTGTCAGCGCTTAGGCGGGAAAAGACCAAAAATCGAAAATAAATACTGGGACGGCATTATGTTCGCGTAAGTTCGAGCAAGTGATACGCGTCTATGTTACGTTACGATGTTATGTTGCATGCCTATACCGACCTTAACGTTTCTCCTTGTGTTTTTAAATGGAAGCGATCATGATTATGAGTTTTCCAGGGTAGAAAAGTTTACGTTACGTGAACGTTAAGTGAAGGGTACCACGTGTTCTGGATAGCCATTCATGTAGCGAGCCACGTCAACACGGCTATTTAGTACTTCATTTGTTTCTTTACGTATTGCAGACGACATCTTTGGTATAGTTTGTCCGCGTCTCGTGAACTCTAAAACGTCATAGCCTTTTGTTACGCTTTATTTTGTATATCCAGGAAATTTATATTGCAAGTACTTGTAAACTAATCAGCCCGCAATGATTGGGTTTCATTTTAGTGAACAATTTGTTCTCAAACAGTCCATATTCATTGTCTGTGTTTTGTTTGAGTTGTTACGTTATGTGAATCCTGAGCATACACTAGTTTCTTTATGCTAGGATCACGATCAACTTAACGTTCACGTAACCTAACGTTCACTTAATGTAAGTAGACACACATGGTACACACGACCCAATTTATTGTACCATATATTTTGGCCATATTTGTTTTACACCCGTTCTGGTTATACGCTTAATTACTAGTCTAATGTTTTAGGAATGAGAAAGGTTTAATTTAGAGGAATTTTACCAGAGTTTGCTTGGAGGAAGAGTGGAAAGCCATTTTGGAAAAAACCTCAGTACTCCCGACTGGGATTCGATCCCCGACCTTCCCGTCATCGGCAGTCTATTTTATTCCGAGAGCGACGCCATGGATCAGCCTTTTTCGACCGGCTTGTCGTGGCACATTGGTGTAAAGGGTGAAAAGCAGGTGTGCCGCGGGATTATGGGGGAGTATAAAAAGAAGCGAGAACAAATTTAAGGAATAAAAATAAATATTTTTTAATTCATGCTTTACATTATTTTTTAAAATAGCACAATTATTAGAATTTTGGCTATTGAGCTTTTGAACACAATCTTAATAATCGTTATTTTAACGATGAAATCTCTCATTAAAAAGTGATGGCGTGGCGTGCCTTGACAATTTTATCGCCTTGTTTAGTGTGCTGTGAGTTGGAAAGGGAATGGAATCTCTAGGGCAATCGACCACTGGAGCAGAATTGCGCTATTTCTATTGCCCACAATTATAATTCAGAGATTAGTCACAAGCCACGTATGATTGCTGAAAATATTTGAAAAATAGAATTACCTATTTGCTCTTTTTATGGTTACAAAATAATTGAGTACTTTTTAGATAGTATTTACTATAAATATTTAGGTACCTTATCATCCCTAGAGGCTATAAATATGAAAACAGGATTGTTTCTAAATTGTATTTCTTTTTCTTTATAGATAATTGAAAAGCCTCTATGTTTGGGGTTGTAATTTAGTATTACTATTGGGTATTTTTGGAGTGTTTTGTTTTATTTTGACACAGTCAAATATTTAGGTTTTAAGCGCTAGTGGTATAAAATCACTTGAATGTGCAAAGGGTCTGGGATTTGATTTCAAGAAATGAATGTGTACTGAAATGCTTATAAGAGAATTTTAAAATAACCCAAGTAGTTATTTACTAGGGGTATTTAACGTGGACTTTCTAAACTGACAGATTATATCAGCACACGAGAGCAAGAGAGAAATGGTCCAACAATTTTCCCAGGAAAGGTATTTTCACATACCTTCCAGGGTTCTCTTAAATGTCACAATTGATATGAGACCGACGGCTTTACTTCCCCTCCGAAGGTAGTTGTGCTATAGATTTTTATTGATCAAAGAAAATCTATTGGCTGGGTTTGAACCCACAAACATTGGGTCTTTAGGCGAGCACTTTACCCTAAGACCAACTCAAGTGGTTCAAATAGCATTTTGTTCATAGAGAGTTTCTAAAAACAGCGCACTTTTGTATAGCCCCCAGATACCTCCATAGGTCCAATTTTGCGAATTGTATCCTGTATCCAAATATCAACATAAAATCCTCTCAGAGTTTAATAATGATAATGATAATAATAATAATAATAATAATAATAATAATAATGAATTGTCTCTCAAAGTAATGCCATTTATGTAATTAATGGCCAAAGAATTTACCGAAGGTTTATGTATTAGCTGTTAGACAAAGGATATTTATTTTTATCTGCATGTGCTTATGTGGACTAGAACTTTCTGAAACTCTTATAAGTGTCATTAGTTAGGTCCATAGATAGCCCCAATATCAGGAAAAAAATAATCAAATATAATAAAATAATTACAAAAATAAAACTATTTTAATGTAAAATGAAGACTAATAAGACTAAATTTAAGTTATCTTATATTAGTAGCATTTACTCAAGATATGTAATCATTAACAAATTACGTTGTTTTAGGAGAAAGCCAGCAAGAAAGTTGGATCATTGTAGATCAACCCAGATGTTGTTCTGATTGTACTTTCGTGTCTGCAGGCTTTAAATGTAAAGTGAAGAGTTGTCTGACTAAATGTCCCTGGACCAAAACTACAGGTTAGTTTCAGTTTTAAGATCTAGAATGGTGAACTACAACTGCTGAAGGAGATGCTCATATGTATGATCTAAATCTTCCAGGAGGCAAGCACTAGAGCAGATTAAACCATATACCAACACTACAGGTCATTCCATGATTTTAACCGTATACATTAAAAGTGACGGGTTGTCTTGTTGCGCGAAATATACTTGAAAGAAAAAGAAGCTGATTAGTATATGCATACATGCTTACACGCATAAATTCTGGCACACATACATACATACCTAATCACGCCGTTCTCTTACTGAGTAAGCAAGAATATGTGCATATAGCTCAAAAAACAACTTTGTACCGGTATTTAATCCATCCTCACCAACTTTCCCCACACCTCCCTAATCTTACATACTCCCTTCGCTTCAACAACATCCATATACCGAGTCATACATGCTCTTTTAATCTTAAAACTATTAATATTTCTCTTTTTCACACATTCGTCTATAAGATTTAGCCACGTATTATATTGCCTACTCCTACCATTTTATCCACACACTCTACCTTCATATATTTGCTTCGCGAGTCTATCCACACTCATCCTCTCAACATTCCCAAACCAACGTGACGCTTCTTTCACATTGACATATTGGATTCTCTTTAAAACCGCACACCTTCAACACCCATTCATTACTGACTCTGTTCATACGAGTTTTTCCACATAAATTTCTTAGATATCGCATTTCCCTTGCTCTTGTGTTTCTCCTGACAAACCCACGCTTCACATCAATTAAACGTTGGCTTCAACATATTTTTATATACTGTCATCTTTGCCTCTTTCAATACTTCTTCATTCTTTGCAATAGTCCACATACATCCAACTACTCTCCGAGATGAATTCACCTGTCTTTTGATTTCACCATCTATCCTTCCATTGTTACAGAACATTTTTCCCAGATACACAAAATCATTCACTTGTTCTAAGAGTTTTCCATCTATACTAAACTGGCAATCATTTTCTGATCCGTCCTTATCAAAAGGTATCACCCTTAGTTTTAGCTATATATATATATATATATATATATATATNTATATATATATATATATATATATATATATATATATACAAAGACTCGTCCTGCCTGTCACCACATTCAAACGATTTAATGCATTCTGCAAGTCTCTTTCACTCTCATCCATTAATACGACATCATCTGCATATAACAGCACACTTACATTCACATTGTCCATTTGTACACCAAGAGTGTCCCCACAAGCATCTATCATACACTTCTCCATGAATACATTAAACAACCATGGAAACATGACATAACACAACCTTGTCTAACTCCCTGTTTAATGTCAAACCATTGCTCAAAGCTCCATTCACCCTACCGCACGCTTTACTTCCATCATACACCGCCATAATTGCATTTACTAACCATGTATCCACAACATACTTCTATTCAGCCGATCGTACGCTTTCTCCATATAAATAAATGCACAGTATTTTTTTTTTCTTACTGCTATACATTTCTCAATCACTTGTTGCAATGCAATATATGGTCCATGAAACCTCTACCTGGCATGAAATCACAATGTACACCCCAAATCTTGTCCGCAGTTTTTTCACGCACCCTTTCAATTAAAATTCTACAATAAACTTTGCCTGGAATACTCAACAAACTACTTGCCCTATAATTCTTACATTCCCTCATACTCCCTTTGCCTTTGTACACAGGAACAATGACAGCATTCTCTAAGTCATCAAGAACATTTGAAATCCCAACACACACAATGAACAACTCATACAATCTGGCAAGTAGTACCGTGATCCCATCTACGCCCGCAGCTTTGCCATTTTTTAACACTTTGAAAGCTTTTAACACTTCAGCCTTGTTCATTCTTTCCTCATCATAATATTTTCCATATTTTCTGCTACTTTCTCTATGTTTTCACCATTTAATTGTTCAAAATACTCCCTCCATCACTCTCTTCTAATGTTTCCATCCCAGATTATCTCACAATGTTCATTATTAATGCCATAGGTCCTTGTACCCCTTGTTTCATCCTCTTTACCCACTTTCAGAAATCAGAACAGCTTCTTATTTCTTTCAAAATTACTCTGCATTATTTCTTGTTTTAATCTCATTTGGCCCTTACTCTTTTTTTACTACTTTCTTTGCATTCACCTTTTTCTCTTTGTATATGTCCCACAACCTCTTAAGCTCTGTTTCATTCTTCACAGCAATCATTCGTTTGTATGCTTATTTCTTTTCTCTCACAGATTCTTTCACCTGTTAATTCCCCCATGCATCTTTTTTTAAGTTTCCCACCACCGCATATCCACATACATCTTTCGCGGACTCAACTACGGCCTCTTTTATTATGCTCCAAGCACTTTCTATATCATTGGAATTTATTTCGACATTCCACTCATGCTCTTGTAAAGTTTTTTGCGGCCAGCAACCTTTCCTATTCCGCTCTCACACTTTTATCCTGCAATTTTCCCACTTTCACTCTTACTTGCTTAGTACTCTTACGCTGCTTCCTCACACAAAATTCCTACCTAATTCAACCACTGAGATCACTAGGAAGTGATCCGTTCCACATTCAGCTCAACGCACAGCCCTAGTATTCTTTACTTAACTTCTTAGTCTCTCATAATACGCCACAAAATAAATCATCGTTCTTGAATCGCCCCTTTGCCATATTTACAACTGAATATATTTGTGCTTGAACCATGTGTTCGACACAAATAAATATTTTTCTAAACATAGACTCACTAACTCATTACCATTCTCGTTTACCCTGTCATCGACATACCTTCCTAACACTATCACTGAATTCTCTCTTTGGGTATCCACCCATCCATTTCTCCTAGCAAGATAATTGTTTAATCTGGTTCACATACATTCAAGACTTCATTGAGCTCATTCCAAAACTCCACGATCACATTCTCGTATTCGCCCTCCACCGGAGGGAGCAATCAACATAATTCTAAATGTATAGCCCTAACGGGTAGTAAGACGCAGTGATAAATAAAAAACATGATTCTGTGAATGCCTATTTTCATATGTACCCATACAAATCTAGATGACATCAACTCATACCTTCTCACAAACAGCTTAGCTGTTGGGCTTAGGATTAAACCTAACCCCTGACTTCACCTTACTCATTCATCCATACAGTGCCAGGCTACCATCACGCATATCAAAACATCTTTCCCTTTCCACTTGGTTTCACGGACACACATAATATTAATTTTTCTTCCAATCATTTCCTCTAACTGTTCATTATTTTCACCACAAACTCCTCTTACATTCCATTTTCTAATAGTCCATGTTCTCGCCAGCTTGTCGACAGATGGGCCATTCAGTTTTAACCTCAGCTGCCCATCATAGCTTTGGTCATCCGAGGCTAATATTGTACAGTTTATTTTAGTAATTAGCTTAGAGTAGACTAGGTTACTAGTCTTGATAGTACTCATACTCATGACAGTACTCCCTGCTTATGGTAAGAATACTGTACTGATTGGTGTTGGCACCTTTTAGCCTATACCACAAGTACAACTGTTGCTCAGTCTTACCCTGAGCACGCTTGCACTGTTCCTACAAACCAGTACTATAGAGACTGCCTCTCTGGCCAGTATACCATTGTCCGTGTCACTACCATTAGGCGGTAAGGCGCTGCACCAATACACCAGGACTGATTAGTTATACACAAATAATACATTAATTTCAGAGTTTCTAGAAAATATCGTGTATAAGCAGTCACATTAATCTAAGAGTAACTGGGCGAGAGACCTCCACGAACCACTGTTGTTGATAAACCCCTCGCTCACGCATGCTTGTGTGAAAGGGATCTAACAGTATAAAAAGGTGTTCGTGTTTGTTTACATCTCTTATGTTTGTATCGAAACAGTTGATGTGATTACTATTACATGACAGCTTGGGTAGACTAGTTGTGTGAAAAATATTCAAATAATATCATTCCTACTATAGTTACATTTGAAACAACACTTGTGTTATGGATGTAAATTTAATTAAAAAATCCAAAAGCTTTGCATATTCCGTTCAACGTCGAGATTAACCATTAGTATCAAAATTTGTTTGATAGTCAGTGTAAAATAAAACTTACTCTATGCATTGATTGTTGATAGCTATACCAGAGCTAGAAGCTGAAACCACAACACCAATGGAATGAATGTCTCCAGTAAGACAATACCGTAACTTGACGAGAGGATCGCCACAAAAAGAAACAAAAACAACTTATTTTGCAAGGCTAAAACATATCAAAATGAAAAAAAAAAAAAAATTCAAAACAATGAAATGATTCACTTGTGAAATACTGTACCAACTAAAAATAAATATAGACTACCACATCAATATACTGCTTTGAGTTGTAATTTTAAACATATTTATTTAAAATATTCAATAGTCAGGTATTAGAAATTAACAAAAGAAAGATGCAAGCATGAATTTAATTTAAAATACTGTAAACAATTCTTCCATTAAAATGTCACAAATATGAGTTGCTTATCTTTTTTTTTATTGACACCGCGTCTTACTACCCGTTCGGGTTATACGCTTAAGTACTAATTACGCTAATGGATTAGGAATTGGTAAGGTTGAATTTAGAGGAAGTGAACCCACATTTGCGTGGAGGGAGAGTGGAAAACCATTTAGGAAAAACCACCCCCAGTTCACCAGATCAAGATTCGAACCTCGATCTCCCCGTCCTCGGCAGTCAGGCTCAACACGACTGGCGCGTTAGCTAACTATGTCACCGAGGCGGGTGTTGCTTATCTTAGCAGGAGTGTTGTTAAATTAAAGGTATAACACACTAAAGTATTTTATTAATTCGATGCATTTAATAATATGGTTTCAAAAATGCATCTACTAATTATTGCTTCCATTTAAGATTATGAGTTGGGAACATTCTTTTGAGATCTAAAAGGTGACCAAAATCCATCAAAATGTATGGAAAATTTAGAATAATTTTATTGAATGTTTGCAAAATATTCTTCTGGTTATCATTTAAATGTAATTCAAGTATCAGTGGGTTTGAAAAAAAAAAATCCCATACATGGCAGTGACCGTAACATGCATGCAAGATGTGCACTAGTCCATTTAATGGTGGTTGAAAACCAGTATTTGTCTGACTTTCATCCCATTTCTCTAACTAGTGTAGTTCTTATTTGTGACGTCAAAGATTTTGGAAGGGAGAGAAGGTGAAGAACTGAAGATGTCAGGTAAAAATGTAAGCAGCCAAGCTAAGACTTCTCTTGCCTGAAAGGTGCCGACTAGAACCGAAGTCACTACCCCTCTCTTCTCCTTTCATAACATAAAGGGATGGTATGGCATGAAAGGGGAAATACAGTCAAGGTATTGACTGACCCCGTGTCTACACAGCTTTAAGCCCGGTACACACGACACAACTTCTTGTACAAGAAGTTGCATCCTGAAGATGGTGTTGTGTGAACACCAAAACTTGTACAAGATCTGCTTTGCACAACTTATTATGTACAATATCAGGAAATAGAACGCGTCCTACATCAGTCACTTTTCTTGTACAACTTTTGAGTTGTAAACACGAAAACTTCGTTTGCTAGACAGTTATTTTTTTTAAAAAAAAGAGTGATTGTAAGAAAAACAGCTAAATGCTTGAAAACAAACAAATAATTATAATTGAAAAAGGTTAAACCCCAAATATAAAGGTTTTCAACTGTTTAAAACAATATTAAAAGATTGAAAAAAAAATACATTTTCATAATATTTAGGAATAAATAAGAAATTATTTACACTAATATTTTCCAAACCATTCAATCATTATTTTTCCATAAAAAGGACAAAACTGCCATGTTTTTTCAAATATTTTATGCAATCACAAATGCCGTGTGAACAGTCACTGGCTAAAATTTGTATGCAATCCACATGACCAAGATACTGTACAATTTCCTGCACAACTTTTTGTACAAGAAGTTGTGTCATGTGTACCGGGCTTTAGAGTTTTGTGGAGTTTATTGTAGCAGGTGCTTTTGTTTTGATGTGTGTTTCAGGAAAAACTAACAAACAAAAGTTTATAAGTATATGGCTATAATAAGTAATAGCACAATAATGTAAATCATAGAACAGAAGGATGCCCAAAGGCACAACTATTATAAAAAAAAAACTCCAAATAGCTTTTTGAAGCATAAGAATTGTAAAAAAAACCGACTCCGTGACCACCCCTTCCAAACTTGCCTAAGAATTTTGGTCACGAGACGCTACTGATAGCAATGCATTTGAATCTAGCTAATGGTAAAGCTATCTTACATCATAATGTCTATTAGTACTATATTATGTAATTTTTGGTTGGAAATGTGACAGTTAAGTTCATACTACTATATAAAAGTATTTAGTTTCCAGTATGAAAATGTAAAATTTTTTACCTCCCAATGTAAAATCTGCAAGTTTTGTAAAACATGTTTATATAGGAGTATGAACTTAAATGTCACATTTAAAACGACAAATTATAAAAAAAATACTACAGTTCTAAAGTAAAGCTGTCATGCTTATATAACAATCCAATCTAGTTTGTCATACGAATTGGATTCAATCTCCAGGTAAGTTTCTCGAGTCCATGCAACAGAGGTAGATCAAGATATAGGGGTATTTGTGTACTGCCAGTGTGTGGCGTGTGTACGATATGGCCTGGAGTGTAAAAGGCCAATATAGAATATTAGGAGGTATGTGGGATAGCATCTGGCAGACCTCTAGGCCCTACACTAGGTAAAGAGAATGCAAACTCTAGACTGTGTTGTGTGAGATTGAGTTGTAAATAGTTACCTTGGTTATTTAAAACTTATATGCAGTGATAATAATTTGTTAACTAGCATAATACCAGTTTCAAAATAAACTGCTGTATTTCTAGTCTAAGTAATGTGTTCCATTGGTATTTGTTGGACAATGTATATGCAAATAATTTTTTAGTCAACCTCAAAATCTGGGAGGCACATTTTAAAAGAGTCTATAGTAGATCAAATATTTACTACAGTCAAAGTGTGAAACTTTTCCTCAAGTGAAGATTTCAATATAAACATAATTTTTTAGGTATACTTTTATTTTGTTTTTTTGGGGGCCAGCATGTGCATTTTCAGTAAATAAGTATTCCTGCACCATTTTTAGTAAGGGGCTATCTGTCTGCAAAATTTCTGTTTCTTAGGTCTAATGGGCATAAAGTAATTTGACTTAAATTTTCTGAAAAACCAACCACCCTCATTTTGGGGGGGCCTCTTGGGAGTTTTCTGTCACCAAATATTCCTGGACCCTCTTGGGTTGGGGGTTACCTGTCACCAAAATTTCACTTTCTTAGGTCTTGTGAGCTTTGAGATTTTTTTGGATGGACAGAGGAACCGATAATTAATTATTAGAGTGGATATGTTTTGTGTAGATGTTATATTCCATTTATTTGGTGCATTTTTTTGTACCACAAATAGCTAAGTGTGTGTTGTTATAGTCTTGAATTTCAATTAGTTTTATTTGAGTTAAATAATTATATAACATCCCTCAGATAATAAGAACTCACAGTCCATATGTGTTTCAACACTGACTCTCTCTGTCCCCCTCATATTTGTTATAATAGATTTCACATGTTCTCTTCTCCCTTATGATCTTATTTAGACTTTATGAAGGTGCACTAGCATCAAAACTCACTGTATAAACCTACAAAAATATCCACAATTTAACTTATTAAGGAGAAGACTATCTAAAAGAACTAAATAAGATAACCATTTTAAGTTTATTAAAATAATTTTTATTAAAATCTAAAGACTGTTACAAAAAATAAATGATGTTCTTTTTCAACCAATTAACCACTTAGGCTTAAAATAAACAAAAAGTAAATTCAAAAACAATAAAGATTCAATTTCCATTGATTTATCAGCATATCACATGAAGGTGAAGAAAAAAACATTCATAAAATAATACTACTTTCAGGCCCTATCATATATAATGAAACTCATTCTATCAGTAAATTGATCTTAAAGCACATAATTTCATCTTATTCTATATAAATGTTTAGTTACATATTGATATTTAAAAGCATCAATTTATTTTCACATTATTAAGTTCAAATGTATGTAATTAAGTCTAAGGAACTTTAAGTGTATATTCTTGTAAAATATAACTTGTTTAGCAAGATCACTTGTGCCACATCAAGTTCCATATTTTTATCAATATTAAATAACATATAATACCTAGTCTACATATTATTTTAATAACCAACAATTTTACTTTTGTCAAGCTTAATATGTTTCATTTGACTATAAATAAAACTTCCACTTAAATTCTCAATATTACCAAAAACATTTTAAATTAACTGTAATTATTTTTTATCACATTACCTTATATAAAATGTTTACAACCAGGGCCAGCCGATTCAAATGATTAATTTAATTTGTGTTATCATTAAATAAATCGTTCTATACATCTACAATCATTAAATAAATTAAAAGATTTAAAGCAATGTTCAAGTTGTAAATATGTATTTCATAATGATTAATTTAGATTAGAGTTCAAAATAAATAATTTGGTCTATACACCTACATTTCAATAAATAAATAAATTATTTTTACTGTATTCAAGAAGCAGTAATACATGTTTTATAATGATTCATTTAAATTAAGAATTAAAATTAAATAATCCATTCTATATACCTACATTTAATTTCATATTCAAATTAATGTTAATATTAAATAATAGGTTATTACTATACACTTACTTTTCACAAAACAACTTTGTTATTTGATCAAACTTTTTAAAGAGGGGCCATGTTTGTTGTTCTGAAAATTTTAGTGGTAAAGTTCAAATCCAAAATGAAAATTTAACATTCATAGATAAATAAATATATTTAATATACAATGAAATTAATAGAAAAAAAAGACCTGTGTGTGCTTATTACTTGAGAGGTTAGATAACATTATCAGACAAAAAAATTAGCATACATTAGTAATACTTGACCCAAGTATGTTAAAATGGTACTTAATGTGACATTTAGTAGAAATTAATATATTTACAATACATTTATCTTTATAAAGTACCCTGCACAGAGAAGGTGTACAATCTGTTTACATGAAATATAGACCTGATCATACTTTACAGATGCACTGTAACTTTCAATCCTTACGAATAACATAAATGCTCTTAAGGATATATGACAGCTTAACTTAATCTTGCATCTATTTGTAGATGTCCTCCACATGCTTGTTTCCGATAAATGTGCTGTAAATGTTCATTTTTAAAGGGGTATACATTTTATTATAACAGAATGTACAATGTATATGAGTAATACTATACATAAGCTTCATTAGAAATTTAAAGTATCAAAATATTAGATTTAGTTAAATATTGGTATGTTTGACAACATACTGGACAATGTAGTTTTGCTAAGAACTATTTTTGTAGTTATATTTAATATAGCTTTATGTAAAAATTTGTGCATCTAAAACACATTTGCATCAAGACACCAGGGATTGTATATATATAAACTATGTTCTTTTCATTTTTTAACCATTTTCTCTTTCATTTATTTGAAGTATTTAACTTTCACTTTCTGAACTGACTGATAATTTCAGCACATGACTTATAAACTAACTTAAATCTAGAACAGACACAACATCCAGCCCCCGGCTGTTAATTCATCACTGTGAAAGGGGAAACCTACATTTCCCTCATAATAAATTTTTCGGCCATGTTAGGAATCAAATCCAGGATCCTTAGTTCAGTAGACAAACACGCTAATGACTGAGCTTAAGTGTCAAACTCATTTTTTAACACATAAGAAAAGAAGCTTTAATTATTGTATTTGTAAATATGCTGTTTCTGCACAAGTATGAATACAATTATTATGATAAATGAAATAAAATAACAGAAACAATATATTTACATTGTTTTATTAGTGGCCAGCAGTGAATTTAAGTAAAATGGGCGTAATATATTAAATATGAAAATAAACTAGATAGTGTCTATAGTATAGCAACGATATGTTTTGACTATACCCTGTCTAATTTAGCTCAAAAATATAAATATGTATATAATTATCTCATTGAGGTTGTTGTATAATTTGTTTCACAAGTTTGTGTCTGCTAGGGGTTGGTGTGTAAGGGGGTGTGGGGGGTCGAGGAAGGACAAGGCCCAGGCGTAGAAAATGGGGGCTCGAGGTGTCCAGATCCCCTAGGAATTTGCGGTGGGCTCATATATACATATACAAACTTTTACTGTCTAAAGGTATAGTTAAATTTTCTAGTGGGCCCTCCTTACTCCCTAGAAAAATTAACTTTCTACACCCTTCCCCATTCCTACAGTTTTAATATAAATTAAATTTGCCTAAACATGTATTGGTAGGTAAAACTTAATGGGCCATGCAAAGATAGGGGCAATAGTAGCAGTGGTTCTAAGCTTACTTATGCTTCCATAACTTAAATAAGTGCATTTGAGTAGGGTTGTGATATTTGGCTATAGTAAAAGATTATTTTAATTATATTTAACTTGATGAGTTTTAGAATAAGATAAATGAACTAGAATTTCAATCAGGTGGAGGAATATGGGTGGTTTGCTAGTTTTTTTTCTTTTAAATCAAATAATTTTAATTTAACCTTGGATGGTTAGTTAAATGAATATCTAACCCACTTACCTTCGACCTGGTATAATTTGGGTGAGATTAATGACGTAGGTCTCCCTTTTCCCCTACTTTTCGAATACACAGGACGCTCATTATAATATTTAATTTAGTAGAATTTCCATCATATAATGAATCTAAATATTTATCTTTACAGCACTTATTTTCTCCTAAAAAAACTTTTTAAACAAATTGATTAGATTCAGAGCAAATGTTAAATAAACTATTAAAATATTGGAATGATCAATTTTGACCAAAGAATTATTAAAAAACCTATTTATGGCTGTTGGGAAAGAGAATATTGCTCTTAAAAGTTTTAAATTTTAATCAAATTAATGACTAGACATGATTACACATTTAATATAAAGGTCTTCAAATAAAATAGCCTATGGAATTTTAATTTTGTAACAGTTGGTGTATGTTTAGATAAAAATTTCTGATCTTCTTGTCATCTTCATATTCTGATATATTTAATGTACTTCAGAATTACTATAATGAATCTATAACAAAACATGTTCTAAGTTAATGTGACCTATAATTTATTAAGCTTCATAAAGTAATATTATATCTCTCTGAAACTTGTAAAAGTTTGTTGTGTTTTCTTCAATCCCTATCTTTATAACTGAGCCAATTAGATAACAGCACGAGTTTATTAAATTAGTAATAAGCTTATTTTATCAAAGCTTTAAATAAATTTTGACTTATAAATTAGTAATAAACTTATGATATTAAAGCTTTGAATAAATTTTGAGTTATTAAATTAGTAATAAACTTATTATATCAAAGCTTTGAATAAATTTTGAGTTATTAAATTCAACCCCTTTAAATATATATTCATGGGTGTGTATGAATAGACAAAATTCATTTTTAAATTAAATATTTAAATTTATATGTACACATTTTGAAAATTGATGTGATCTTATAGTTTTCAGAATACAGAGTTAAAAATTAGATCAAATAATTGGTTTGAAGGCTAGAAGTTTTTATAACTAAAACAGTTAACAGTTTTGCTTGCTTTGCATTGTTTTTGACTTGATGGCAACAAACATCGTGACATGTTTTTTGAACTATTATCTATTTCCTAATTTGTAGTTTTAACAACTTAATCAACCAGGATTGAGGCTGGGAAAATCACAATTGAAAAACCATCTTTAGTGCATTTGGCAAAGATTCAATCTCAGAATTCCCTGTCAATTGAGACTTAGTGCAATGCGAGTCTAATGATTTAGACCACTGGCACTCAAAGTAGGGTACCAACAGGGTAGTGACGTGCAATACAGGTAGCCTACCTAGTGGGTTCAGCTTAGCCTTGCCTACTTAATCTGCTTACCACCAAGTGGGGTACACTGGGGCCTAAGTAACCTGATGGAGGTTGGGTTACTTATACCGATACGTGCTAATACACTTGTAGCCAGCCGGGCTTGCACAGAATCCCTGGACATCAAGGCCCAGGGCAATTTCTAGGTCGGTACTTAAAAAGCACCAACGCTCCACCCCAAAAGGTGGGATGATCCGGATCAGGCCGAATACCCGGGAAAGCGAGAATTAACTCCTCCCCCCCTACCAGTATACACTGATATGACCGATACCAGGGACTCGTGCCTACCACATATCCAGGGTGGTACTCGGAGCTGTCTACTTCCGTTCACAGAAGAGACCTTACGATCTCCCCTCTTTCCCGTGTGTAGGGGAATGGGATTACGACCATTGCGAATGGGAAAGTAATTCCCCAATACTCGTGCGTATGAGTGGTGGCGTCCATGTTCTAGCACATGCACTACTAACTGTCCAGGTTAGCACCGGAGCACTAAAACGACTCACCGCATGAAAGGAGAGGCTCAGGCCCAGAACCCCAAGAGCCCGGACCCCACCACTCTGCCAACGCCATCACTCGTCAGCAATTAAACTGCACTGCCCCACAAAGTCCAGCCCATTTCTGGTTCAGCGCCATGATCGGAATCCGCGAGGTGGGCTTTTGGCCCAGCCCTGTGTACTACTTATAACGAAAGTAGTCAAACGGAGGCATACCAGTCCGCAGGGCCACCCGAAGCACCTGTAGGTAACCGATGCAAGCATCAGTCTCTCTGGGTTGAATTCCAACGATAAACAGTAGACTGGTTAGGGCCAAATCCAATAAGCTTGGAACAGCACCTGGACAGTTTTCTCCCAGTTTGGTGGGCTGGGAGAGTGAGGGTTGGTGATGATGAACTAAGTCATATCCAGGACCTGTAGCCTCAGTTAGGGAGAGTTACCACTAAGAGAAGGTTTACATGAGGACCTATAAGCGGCAACCCTGCTACTCAGGTTTAGGTCACAACAAGCTTAGCAAGCCGGTGGCTCAAGCAAACATTAGAGCCTAAGAAAATAAAGTAAAATGCCAGATTGGAAATATTGTTGACAACCATAGGCTATGAATAGGGACTCTGAACTCTAGCACACTGACTGGAAGAGTGGAGGAGAATCTTTCTAGAGTTTATTTCTCCCCACACTATCATATAACTTCTCAACATACTGGAAACATCTGGATTAAAAGCCTTTTTTTAATAGTGTCTAGATTGAAAAAATGTAAAATTGTACATGAAAAGACCAAGGCCAGCTTGGGAACTCATTAAGTATCATCCTAAAAAAAATCTCTTTAAGTAGTGTCAACTTATTAATTTTTGGGAGCAAGCTTTATTCGATAAAAACTATCAAAAGAACTCACCTAGGTGTAGAAACAGACTTGAAAATGATAGTGCTCAACATTAAACAAAACTTTATGTGACATTTTTAAGAAACAAAAGCAATACCATTCTTTAAATTTAGGACTAAAGACTAAATATCACGAGCTTTATAATGTATATTCATTGATTTACCTTTTTTTTAAAAAAAATAATGTTAACAAAGTAGCTCTACATAGTATTTAAATACATGATATGTTTAGTTTTTTAACTTTAACACAACCAAATATTACAATAAAATTTGCCTTTTTTTAAATGCTTGGAAATAAAAAAATTTTTTATTTATATTTCAAATATTATTTCTATCTTATTCTTTCCATTCATATGTTTATATTCTAGATCTAGTTAGTGCAAAAAAAAAAAAAAAACATGAGATTTAAAACTCTAAGAACCACAGGTTAAAA
>CABFWB010002838.1:16703-39080 GCA_902151455.1 Timema bartmani
AAAAAAAACATGAGATTTAGAACTCTGAGAACCACAGGTTAAAACCATTAGGCTACCAATGTATTCCATTATAAATAGCAAATCATTTTAAGAAATTTCGATGTTTTTATCTTTGGTACTGATATTGAAGAAATACCACAATCCCAATTTAATCTAACAATTTTTTTGCAGTGATGGAGTGATTTCATTTGATGAAAGATTATGGTTCAATTCTGAATGAATATCAAAATTAATTTGTGCATCACTATGGCTTCTTTTTTCTGGTATGAACAAAGATGAAGGATTTAAAGTCACTTCAATTGTATTATCACATTTTTCATGATATGTTCCAGATGATGTAGTAGGAAACATAAAAGGTGAAGTGCCACTTGTAAAGTTTTTTGATTCAGATTCTATATGCACTTCTGAAATAGTTGCAGGGCTGCGAGGAGGATGCCATGAAACCTCTGATGCTGAATCTGGGGCATGATCTTTACTTATTGAAGGCCATGATACATTTTCTGCCATCTCTTTTTCTAACGCAAGAAATTTTCGGCGAGATTTTTCAATATTTTGGTATTTGTAACGGAGTTTTTTTACTATTAAATAATCTATAATAAAATAGTCTATAAATGCTGCCAAAACAAGATTTAAAAATCCAAATCCAGCCATAAGCAAACGAAATGACATAGGTGGTATTATCAGTTCAAACTGTTCATGCATCCAATCATGAGGAGCCAATATTAAATACAATGTGAAAGTTGAAAGAACTATTAATGATACTGAAAAACCATAGTTACTGAAAATTGATTTACGGTAAGGTGCACCTTTAGAGAAGACAAGTGCCAAAATAATATATTGCATACTTGATATACTAAAGAGAGCATAATTTTCATAGCAAGCAACACTTTCATCGTCCTCTCCACTTGTAGCATTGAATGGATAAAACCATGGTGCTTGCTGTACACAGTAAAAAGATAAATATTGCAATAGTATAACAAGAGTGATTTGTAAAACTAAGGAAAGAATAGGAGACAATGATATCAAAGACAATATAGGAGGAGTATTGGCCAAACGCCCATCAAATGCTTCTGTGCGACTAAAGAAAAAAGCAAAAACAGTGATAACAAAAAGGTCTATATACAGGAACTCTATATCTGAAAGGTTGTTATCAATGGAATACAGAATCATAACAGAAACAAATTGTGTAAGGCTATATGCGGCCATATATTTAAAAATTCCAAAAGAGGTAACTAATGCAGCTCTTCCCTCGCGTATAACTTCCGGAACACAGGAAATGTCTGGGTTCTTCGAGGTAAAAGGCGATGCAACAGATGACTCTGCATCAGAAAGTGAAATACCAGCGTGGGCAGCCTTCAATGCCCCACAATCATTTGCACCATCTCCACACATTGCTGTAATACAGAGTAGAGATAAAACATTAAAATATTGTAATACCTCATTTTAGAAAAGCTGTAGAAATATCAATGGGTTATGGTTGAGCAAGCCTGGAACTCTTAAAGTAGGTGAGGATTATTTCAGTCTCTCATCATTGTCATTATTTAATATGATCAATTCAAATACAGCTAAAGATGAATGTGCTAAGGGTTTATATAAAAGCAATTATTTCTAGATATAAGGATGAAAAAATACAAAAATAACAGAACATCATAATATTATTTTCTAACTAATGATTACTTGTGAATTCTCAAAGACGCCTCGAATGTAAGAGATGTTAGTTAAATTATCTAATTAGGACTGTGTATGTATATTTCTGTGTACATATTTTGAATACACAACTACACAATGTTTGCCTTTTATTTACTTTTTTAATTAATAATTATATTTCCAACTAAACTAACTTTATTGTATAGAAATTTAAATTTCACTTTTCTCATCAAATCAGCATAATTTCTTATGTGTGTATCAATCAAAGAGATAGAAATGTTAATGAAAACCAATACTAGTTATGGGTCGAAGCCACTATTTTACAGATCCAAATCTCCATTTTTCTGAATCTCGAATTGAAATCTGAATATCAGTAAACACTATGAAAATAAAAGGAAGAAATAGAATAAGAGAAAATATAAAGTGTAGCTAAATGTTAGCAATGTTTGCTATAGTGCATTCAGTTGTGTTAAATTAATGGTCTAGGGTCTAGTTGTAACGTTTGTTCAGTGATTATGTTGTGGCTGAACCACCAATAAGCATCATTAGAATTCTAAGAAAAAATCTAATTCAACATTTTGAAATATATATACTTTATATAGTATTGTTTAATTTGTTAGATTTTAAATATTAAAGAGATACGCTATTTGTTTGGCCCCGCGATTGGGCACCAATTATGAAGATACGGATGTTATTGTGAGATAGTTGGTATTTATAGCCTCGTGATCGAGCGCCAATTATTACGATACACAATTATTATGCCCCACGTTTGCTTGGGGCACCGGTTAAAGTGATACCGTTTAGTTAGCTGATAATTGCCCCGTGATCAAGCACTAATTAAAGCGGTAAGGTATTTTGATCTGATTATTTCTAAGTTTTATTTTAGTTGAATAAATAAGACTTTTAATGTTGCACACAGTTTATTAAGATGATTATACCTCCGGTACAAAGATATTATGTAAAATGATACAATTTAGTTGAACTACAGATTATTTCTTTGTAACATTAAACGTTCCGTGTTTTGAGTACCGTACTGTGTAGATTTATGTGACTACTCTCTGTATTTAAGTTAGTGGCACTGTTTTAACGAGCCGCGTGATGAATTGACTTATGGATTCATACGAACAAACAGCTTATATATGACCTACCCCTTGCCTCTTGGACCTCTCATGACCAGTATCAAAACCAACTAATCGAAAGAGTCCTGGCAACAGGTGTCGTGAAGGCTAGCTTCCTATTGGGTAGAGGGAGCTAGCGTCACTTGCTTTTTTGGTAATCAGTATGGAGTTAATATTTGAAAGAAAATTTAAGTTTTAATAGTGGAATCCGTCTACATTATTTCTGAAAAGAGTGTGATTCTCCATGGATGAAGTCTTAAAAGGATAATTTACATATAGCACTTTAAAGAAAATTACACTTCATCCATGACTTTTTGAATATATTAGAGGGGTCAAAATCAGTATCATTACAATATCTTTAAGAATTCGAGGGTTCCATCACTAGCAAATAACAATTATTATCATCTATATTAATAAATTTTCAAAAATTCACACTAAATGATTAATAACGACACCAAAACCCCACATAAAAAAAATATTTTTTAAGAATTTACTAACTCCTGGGTCGCAAATACGTAGTGGTGGCTTTTAATATAAATTAGTGTGAAAATGAAAATTAATTAACAATGTAGTTTGAAAAAGTATTTTTACTACCAGCCATACACTGAAAAGAGTAGTTGTTACTTCTAGATAATATTATTATAGCGCATCCACCATAGAGTTGGTGACAGCTAGAAGAAACTTCTATATTGCAAACATTGACTGAAAATGACTAATGTCTACTTATTTGGAAATAATTACTATTTCTTACTAATACTATATCATCAATAAAAAGTTTTATCAAAGCAGTCTAATAATACTTACATATGGATTACTGTCTAGTTGGTGTTTTGATAACTTATTTCGGGTGAACTGGGGATGGTTTTTCCTAAATGGTTTTCCACTCTCCCTCCAAGCAAATGCAGGTTCACTTCCTCTATATTCAACCTTTCCAATTCTTAATCCATTAGTGTAATAAGTATATAAGCGTTTAACTCAAACGGGTTGTAAGAGGAGGTGCTAAGTATTATTATTAATAGCTTATTGAAAGAAAATAAATATATTAATAAAACTATTATGTTTATTGTTTTGCAGTTGTGGTAACAAGCAATATTATAGTACAGTAGAATCTCGGAAACTCGGCCTAATGTGTATTGAGATAGTGTTGGGTTATTGAAACGATGAGTTTTACGAACGAACTTGCGTAAGATGCATGTTTACTATGTCATGTTTAATAAACAAGAATGAATCAGAGTACAGTAACAGTAATATACATACAGTACAACATATTATATGTTAATATAATGGTGTATATACATACGTTTAATATACAGAAACACAGTAAAGGTACATATAATATAGTATCAATATGAATAACACATTACTGAATTGTAAAACTAACAAACACAGCACTTGTAAAAACACCACAGCACGATTGTTCCACTAGAGTTACACAAACAAAGTGAGAAGTTATACAGTTGAATGACCTTGGATTGTGATGACTGGCACTAACAACTGTGTGCACATGCGCGTGTCGAGTTACATGGAATGTCTAGTTATCGAGTGATGAGTTTCTGAGAATCTACTGTATATGAAATAAATTAAAAAAGTATTATATTCACACTTGTATCTTGTTATAACCAGCAAACAAAATAAAACTTTTCATTTTGTAAACAGCACAAGAAAACAACCATAAGATGGTTGGTATGACATCATCAACTGCCCTTGTTTTGGCTAGTTCGCCCTCCCCTATTGATTTCAGAAGAGCATAAATATTCCAGTTTAAAATTAAACATAAACTTACCAACATAGTAACCAAGTTGTTGTAATTCTTGCACTAAGTGCTGTTTTTGATCTGGATTCATTCGAGCAAAAACAGCTCCCCTGGTCACAAGTTTAGGAATTATTTCTGGGAAGTAAGTTCTGGCCAAGGCCCAAGTTTTGCCAGTCATAACAAAGCAATAGTTGGACGGACTGTTTCTGCTGAAAGCTTGTTTAAAATAATCATTTGGTGAAGAACAGAGAGTGTAGCTATTGTTTGACTCAAAATCAGTAGCTTCGAGATTTGTAATGCTGGTAATGTTTGTAATATGTTGTACATCCCCAGCCTGCAATAAAAATCATTTTAATTAATTGTGCAAAACATTAAAATTAAAAACGACCATTTATTTTCTAGCAGATTTGTTAATGTATAAATATACATAGTAATAATTTTATAACACAATTAAGATTTCATAAAATTTTAAGAACAAGGAACCAAAACTATCTACTAAAATAATTAGTAGAAAAACTTTAAAATAAGTGAAGCAAAATAAGCAAAAATAAAATGAATAAATATTATTAACAGTATAAAATCAATAAAAAGTCCAACAAGTAACTAGTGTTTGTACTTACACAACAATGGCATTAAGCAGCTATGATATGACATTATAAAAGTTTGACATATAGAGTTACTTAAGAGCTGCAGAACACAAAAATTATATTTAAGATTGTATTATTGCAAGATCGACATTTGAAAGATTTGCATAGAAATACAAAAAATGGATTGACAAATTTGAGTTCTAGAAATGCAAAGAAAACATAGTTCTAAGGTAAAATATTTCACTTATCATATTAAAGAAAAGAATAATTTCATAATCATTGTTTTTGTCCTTTGCTGAGATATCAGGCCGACTGACCTTGACATGTCAAGTGAGACATGATCAAAATAAATAAGTCACTCAAAAGGGACATTGGTAAACTTATAAATTCATCAAAAAATGATTTATCATACAACAAGAAACATAATGAACTAAAAAGTTGTACTAAATCACAGCATTCCAGCAGAAACATTTAAATTTACAGTCACCGTGATACTAATAATATTATGTCAGTACCGGCTTGCACCAAAGATTTTAAAGTAGTTGTCCCTGAGAACAACAAAACAAAAATGGTTTGTTTACCTCCCTTTCCCGCTGATACACAAATAACATCTTTTAGTCATTCTCATAAGTATACCCAGGAATAGAATACAAATTAGTGTGCATTGGACTATATAGGTGAAATATATTTAATTCACATACATTTGAGTTTTATGACAGTTTCAATTATTTAAGAAGCCGGGAAAACACTAAATAAGATTTTTTTTAAAAAGGGAATGTTAATAGTTAACGAGTTTTACTTACTGTATCTGAAGATGTGACAGGATTGTTTGCATGCATATAATATAGTTGTGCAGGTGTAGAAAATTGTGGTGGAAGGGCAGATGCCACAATTACACGCTGACCAAAGGGAACAATCCCACAATCTCGAGCAACACTAAGTGCTGTTAACATGTTGTCACCTGTACATTTTCAAAATATAAATAAGTTGGAGATAACCATACTATATTAATGAAGTGAAAGATGTTTCAAACTCCACCATTTTTTAAATAAATCACTATGCACAGTTTTCAATGGTAGTTTCTAAACAATATCCACTTGATATTAAGAATGGATCCAACAATATGTATTAAGTCACATTTTGTTTATTGTTATGTGGAATATTCAAATATATTTACCAAAAAGTTATTGATTTATTTTCAATCCAATGAAAAATGAAAGCTGAATATGAAAATAATGAGACTCGAACATGGTGAAAAAAGAAAAAAATTATCAACAAGAATATGTAAAATTAACACTATTTAACCAGTTTTTATCTATGGGTGTGAAATCTGATATCTTACCTAATATGACAAAAACAAATAAGGGAGATTCAAAAACAAGGTGCTTAGGAAGATATTTGGTCCAAAAAGGAATGAGGCCACTTGGGGGTGGAGGAGGTTACATAATGATGAGTTACATAACCTTAACTCATAACAAGACATTGTTAACATAATTAAGTCTCTTAAATTATAGTGGGCAGGACATTCAGTGTGAATGTGGGAATATTTAATGAACAATGTTCAGGGTATTGACTGGCAAACCCAATGGGAAGAGATAATTGGGAAGTCCTAGAAGCAGATTGGAGGATAACATTAGAATGGATCTGAAAGTGAGAGGGTGTAATGAGGAGGAGTGAATAGAGCTAGCTCCAGATAGGGAAAGGTGGCCTACTTTTATAGGTGCGGCAATGAACTTTCAACTTCCTAATGACATAGGGTAAGTAAGATAAAATCATTTTAGATAACATTTTGGTTATTGTACTGAGATACTGTTCAATAAATGATGTTTGACATTAATTAAAATTATAAGGACAAGGTAAAATAAAATGAATGGGCCAGATTAATAAATATATTTTAAAAGCAATATGAAGGCATGGTGGACAAAATAACCAATAATAATATTTCATTTACTTATATTTCAAATTTTCACCAACTTTTTAATGGCTATTGGTCTCGTTTTTCTGAAATCTTACATGTTTCTTGTAACTTTTAGAACTCAACAAACATTTTAATCAAGTTTTACAAATTACTTTTATAATATTAATGACAACTTTGTGTTTATGAACAGTGAATTGTTCTTGGTTTTAATATATAATTATTAATCTGATCCAATCATTTTATTAAACATTTGTGCTTTTGATTTTAATTATTGTCAAACATAATTTAAGCTATCATAATTTGTGAAATGAAACTTAATACAGTGTTGCTGATCACTAAAGCATACTTGAGGAAATTTAAGTGATAAATGGTTAACATCTCCAACAATACCTCTGACATAGTTTTGTGGTTACTATAATAAGCTAGGTTTCTTAAGTTAAAAATAAAATCTTTAACTATAAAGGTGACGTTTAAAAGAACAAGTAATTTTAGTTGACTTTTTAGCTTAGTGTGTATCAACATCAGTTTGAACACTACCTCCAATGTTCATGATACATCATAATTTTAGGTACCAGTAATTCTAAGTAGCTTACATAAAATAAGTTTTAAAATATACAATAGTTTTTTTGAAGCCTTTTAAAAAAAGTGCTGTATATCTAGGGACTACTTTTGTGTCACTATCGTAAACCTAGTACTATTTCTTTTTTCTATACTATTTTAGACACCACGTTACTCTAAGTTACCTTCCCTTTGCTTTATGTGTGAGACAACGTGAATTCATGTTCTTTGTATCTGCGCTATTGAATAAATGATTTCTTAATAAGACTGAATAATCTTTTACATGTTGTTTAATTCAACAAAGTCATTGTTGATTTCATGGAAAAAAATCCTCAAAAAGATTAAAGAAACTATAAGCAATTAGAAAAAATCGCAACCAATAACTTGATTTTAAGCAGAGGCTATTTAAAAAATTAAATTGTTTCAAATATTTAATCTCTGGCAATATAGGAAATGAATCTTAAATTAAATAACATAAGGCAATAATATGCTAATTGAAAACTTCAATTTAGTCCAAATAAGCAAATAAAGATTAAAAAAACTGGGAACATTTTCATAAAATTTAAATACACATATATAACAGTAAAACTAAAAAATAAATCATAATTTGATTCATACCTGTAACCATTATCGTACGAATGTTGGCTTCTTTTAGCATAATGAGAGTTGCTGAAGTTCCTTGTTTAAGTCTGTTTTCCATGACAATAAAACCCAGAAATATGAGGTTACTCTCTACTTCTTCCCTTAATAAGCGCTGAGCTTTTGCATAGCTTAATTTTCTAAGCTCACGATATGCCAAAGCAAGGACTCTGTAACCTTCTTGAGTGTATTCCTCAAGAACAGAACTAGTGTCAATCGGAACTAGAAAAATAAAAAAGACACGTGAAATAAGAATAACATGAAAATAAAATATACATTAAAATGTAGAAAAAAGAATCAATCAAAAAATATGGGAATTAAAAAAAATCAATTTTAATAAAATGAATTATTGCCTAATGGCTTGGAAATGTACAATAAGACAATGTAGAAACACTGTACAATAATGTTAAGTGATAGTGAAGGAAGCCAACCTGAAAGGATAGTTAGGTTAGGCTGATATAGAAACAAACACACGTCTCTCTTCATTTCTTCTTAGACTTTTCACAGTTACACATTGCTTTGAATTTTGGGAAATATTCCTTTTTCATAAGAGACACATTAGATATGGTGGTTCCATAACTAACTTTATTTGTTTTTGTGTTTTTTTTAATGTGTCTCTTATGAAATAGGAATATTTACGAAAATTCAAAACAATGTTTAATTGTGAAAGTATGAAGAAGTGGCAAGTGTTATAAGTGTAAGAAGAAATGAAGTAGTGTTTGTTTTTATCAAGGCCTAACCTAATTATTCTTTCAAATCGATTTTAGATAATGATGATAAATGGAAAGACAAACATGAATATATGAACATAATTGCACGTGCGCACAGTGTTTACAAACCTGTATAGTTTAAGGGTATTATTTCTTTATAACTTTGCTATGTTTTAAGTTAAAATACATAATCTACCTTATTTCTTAAAATATTTTGTTTTGATTCATGCATAGTGGATTACTAATAATAAGTGCTTAGCTCAGAATGCACAATTCAATTTGAAAATAACAGCATTCAAAATAAAACATAATTTTAAAGACAAACACTTAGTGAGTTTCATTTCTTTCTAGGCCTAATTGGTTTATGTTTATTTTGGTTTTAGCATAAATATTAAGAGTATCTCGACCTACTTCTGGACAATGCAAACAAAATATATCATATTTTTCTCTATGTATTTATGCCACATTTATGTAATCAATGATGCTAAAACAAAGAAAATTTGTAAATATATAATACTACTAAAAGTCAATTTTCAAACATGTACCCTTCATTTACCCTGAAAGGTAGCCAAATTACCTCTAAAGCTTCCACTGTGGTGTAGCTTATTAAATAGGGTTGGAGTGCAATCTGTCATGGGAGGACTGATACCTTTCATAGGAAATGGAGTGTACAGTATGTATTTTTGTCCTGGTGCATATCATGATGTTTTAATTGATCCCCACATTAACATTTGCTGATAAAGCTGGGTTAGTAGTAAAGGGTTGTCTACATCCATGCATAGTGAGTTAATAGTTTAAGTCGACTCAATTTTAAGAACTATGCAGTCTTTGCTTCTTTTTTTTTGCTTCAGTTATGAACACCATTGAAAATAATGTATGTCATGAGTTTAGCACTATTAAATATGAATGAATCTAAATCCAGCCTTTTAAAAAATATTAGGGGTTTGCGAAGCTTCGAAAACTTCATTTTCTCTTCAAATATGTTTCAACTTCTATTCAAAAGTAAAATTCAGAATTTGACAGTAAAAAGCTTCGCTAAAAAATATTTAAAATTGAAACACAAATTTCTGTATATTTTTTCTTATATTCAGCTGTTATTTCCATCAAAAATTAATTTTTGCATAAAAAATTTAAAATTAAATTATTTTTGTGATAGCTTAGTTTAGCATTTTAAGACAAAATATATTAATTATGTTTGAAATAAAGCATTTTTTTAATAAATTATATTCAATACTTATATTTACATAGCTATGCAACATATATTCATCCATCATTAACAGTTTTTTTAAAAATATTCAAACCTCAATTTGATTTCGGGAATATCTCACAGTGTTCAATTTGGCTTCACTTCAAATTGAAAAAGTGAACTTACAACACCCTAAAAATATGTTACACAAATAGTCACTGTAATAGTATTACAGTGGAAAACATTTTTAAGACTAAATAAACATCAACAATGTTAATTCAATTCTTTTTTTATATAAAACAAACAAATTGAACAAAGCGAAATTGAGTTAGATTTATTAAAATTGAGATTTGAAATAAATGAATACTGTAAATTTAATTTTGTTTTCATGTAGAGAGTAAAAAAATGTTTACAATACCATTCAAGGGTAGAATTGAAGTAACTTCAATGCATAAAAATGTTGATCTTTTTATTAGAGATATTTTAGTGAAGAATGTTGTCTTGCTTTGTATAATAAAGATAAAGGAACACCGTATTGCCCCAAATATAGTGTGATGTTTTTCTTCTAAAATATCCTCCTGAAAACTGTACTCTTTATTATATTCACAGCCCATTTAGCCCTTTAATTTCCATTTATAGCACCTTCAAACTGTTAAGTGTGAGACCATACTATATTCGGGCTGATGTATTTTTGGTTTGTAAGCAAGTGAGATTTTACTCTTAGTATAGAATTATGAGTTTGTAGAATGATGAGTTATCATTTTAGTCTATTATTTTGGTTTAAAAGATATTAAACTCTTACTTGTGTCTGGTATAGAAAGAGAGAGAATGGTTTCTGGAGATCCTTTGCAATACACGTGAAAATGAGCTGCACCAAGCCTGCGGGATATCACACTCATTCTCTGCAAACTTGATGAGAATGGAAATTGACGAACAATGCCAATTTCTAGCGGAGGTGTATCACTGAAGTATTCCTCTTCTTTGGAATGAGAGCTTCGTTCATTAGTTTTAGGTGGTCTCACTATTGTAGGGAATATCATCTCAAATTTTGAATTGTCATTTACTTCTGGTTCCTCTAGCAACCAACCAGTTGATTGAAACATCTAAAACAAACAACCACTACTTTTGCAGAACATTTAGTGTGGGAAACTGTTAAAGTAAAAAATACTCTTTAGTACACTTGTCAAGAATAAGAACACCAACCTCCCTGTCACCAGAAAAATTATAGAAGACGAGTCGGATGCTTTTCCCAATGTCTCTACCAGTGTGGATAACTAAATATACTACACTTAACACTATAACCATTTATAGAAAGGAAGAGGTCAGTTATAAAAACAATGGCCTTAGAACAAGGAGACTCATTTTTTAAATATAAAAAAAAAAAATATTTTTATATAATTAAAGAAATTAGGTCATGCTAGATTAAAGGATTTGATTTTAGATATAATGTGATTGTCACAGAAAAATTAATTATGATTCAATTTTAATATTCTAAGGAAAGGTATAAAAAAAAGCATTCATGAAAATATGTTTGGATGTGAAGATTTAGCAATATTAAAAAAATAAAAAATAGTCTCATTATACCCTGTTCATATGGAATGCAGATGTTCACTTGGTGCTGGCCTCATAATAAAAGGAAAAATTAGAGCTTTAATGACTTTTAAGATGTACAATGTACATAGTACACTTTTGCATTAAGGTATACTGGATACCATCTTGCACTGAGCTATTAGTGTTCTAAAATCCCTACAAAGAGATACCTTTCTGTATCTTCTTTTAGCCAAGCCTCATACTCTCTTCCTTTCATCAACAAAACCAGTTTAGTCAATTAATGATCTTGAGATTTCAATGACCATCTGTTGCAAAGTTACCCTCTTTGTTGGGTTCTTCTCCTCCCCTCTCCCCACCTTTCAAACTTTCAAATAACTTGATGAAAAATTTAAAAAAAATTTATAAGACAAGTAAAAGACTTAAAAATAATAATAATAAAAGGTTAAATAAATGAATTTAAAAAATTGCTCTTAGCAGCTACTTACCTTGAGATCAAGAGGGTCCCCACTTAGCTTGTCATCTATAATTGTGAGTGAGTGACAAGTGACCATACCAAAAATTATTTCATCATATTTCATTTTGTCAATAAATTTTACAGGAACTTGAAACTTCCGGTCAGTCACAGGTACAACTCCCCACATATCAAGCCCATCTTCAGTTAAAGTTCCAGTCTATGAAAATAATAATACAAATCACTGAATTAGTTGTTGTGGCATATTAAAAACAAAGAGCAGGCCTACCTGAAGAAATTAGGCACTCAATCTTACAACCAGTTTGGGCTATTCACGTATTTACACTAGTGGAGTAGGAATGAGGAATGTGAAATTTAAAGGAAATATACCTGCATTTGTATGGAGGGAGAGTAGTAAACAGTTTAGGAAAGCCATCCTCAATATGTTCGACAGGGATTCTCACCGTGTTGTCCCCATTACCGGCAATCCAATCTATTACAAGAGTGCTGCCTAAGAGCATGTGATCATCGATGCGGGTCACAAAGAAATTGATTTGAATGTGGCACACATACTATAGTAAAACCAATAATAAGAGGGCAGCAGGGGGAGTTGTTTTATAGGTGTATAAGAGGCCTGCTCTTGAAGGGTAAGGAAGTACCAAAAGTCACATGTGCAGTAGAAACATGAACGTTGAATGTAAGAGAGACTAGGAAAGTGGAGGCCATGGAAAGAAGTTTGTTAGGAGCATGTTAGCTGCTACGAATAGAAACAAGATTCAAAATTAAGTTATCCGAGAAAGAATGGGAGTAAAGGGAGTATGAGATATTAGAAAAAGCAGGACTGAGATGGTATGGTCATGTAATGAGGATGGAAAAGGAGAGGCTGCCAAAGAGAATGATGGAAATGTATGTAGGACAAAGACCACATTAAAGCCAAACTTCATGCTGCTAAAATTGACACTGTCACAAGATCAATTTCTAGGTTTCTCAATTTTTTTTTACAAATAAAAGGTGTGTAATAAGAAAATAACCACTATATTTAATTAAGTAGATTTTATTATATATTTTTTCTGGCAAGCGGAATAATTCAAGAGTAAGCAGGAAAGAAGGGACATCCAAATGGATAAACAGGAGGATACCATTTGTATTTCATATAGTACAAAATGTTAAGACAACAAATAAAAAAATTATAAAAACTACAAAGGAGCTCAAGTGTTTAAATTTAACTGCATTAAAAGTTCCTTTTTGTTCTGAAATAATGGTTAACTATAAAAATTGACAATATTACTACATTATATGAACTAACGGAAGTAGTCATTTGGGAAGATATACTTTCTTATGGTTTCCAGATGAAGGCTTTGGGCGCTTAACACAATTAAGTGGCAAAACTTCAACATACTATCATTCATGTTGCCCCAACAATGGAAGCCTTAAACCATTTGGGGTAACACCTTGCATGCAGATGGCTTGTACAGTAAAAGAATATTAATGTTAACAAACCTTATCAAAGCATACACAGTCGATAGAACCAGAAACATTTATAGTCCGCGGACTAATGCAATATATTCCCTTAGTCTCCAGGCGATTTTGAGCATAAAATCTGCCAACTGTCATTGCAGCAGGAAGAGCTGGAGGAACTACAATTGTTATCAAATCCAAGGCCTCCAAAGCTATGGTGGACAAACTAATGCCACGCATGAACTGAAAAAATTAATGCACATACCATTTAATATTAGGCATGTATTTAACATATGAGCATGTTATGGACAACTGATGTTACATCAACAATGATGAAGCTGTTTGATGGAGAAACCAAAATGGTACAAGCAAACTAAGGATAAGTTAAATATACTATGGCTACTCATGTGTCAGAAAACCATTTCAAAGTTCCTGCCAACCCCTTCCTGTTCTGCACTTGAACCTGATCTGCCCACCTAGCACTGTAAACGTAATATTGTGCATTGTATTGATGAGTTTTGTGGGCCGGTCTTCTTTCCTACCCAAAAATCTTCTTCTAGAATGGGTACTCCTTACATGTCAGATAAATCCATTCTACCTAATTCCTCTTCTGTCACATCTCTCTACTAGTTACCATTGGTCTATATAACTAGATTTACAAATAAATTAATGGTTGTTATGTGATCTAAATGTTTGCTATTCGACAGGATTCCCAATAAAATAAATTATATATATATATATTTGAAAATGGATATAAAGTTTTATTAACACTATACCTCTACTAAGTTAACTATCAAATCTAATAAAAATAATACAGAATACTGATAATATCGATGAAATGAATACTTACTTTAGTAATGACAGTGTAACAGAAGCCAATGCTGGCGATAGCAGCTAAAAGTTCAACAAATCTGTAGGAATCATGTTCAAACTTGAAGTCAACTGGTGGGGGATACATTATTGATCTGACTAAACTGCCCTTTGCTGTTGAGAAACCTGTTCTGATTACAATCGCCAAGACCCATTCATTTCCAAAGTAGCGTGTCTGTAAAACCTGTGTCCCACAAAAGAGTGTGTGACGAGCATGTTCTTTACTATCATAAAGAATGTCAGGAGAATTTGGCAAAGGAGTTTTTGTTACTGGAACACTTTCACCTGAAAGCAAATATATAAATTTTACTCTGCAATCAACTAAAAAAATGTATATTAATATGATTTTGTATGTGTTTTACAATATTTATCAAGATATAAATGTTTGAACTTTAGAAAATTTCCTTAGTGCATAGACTACGCCTATGAAAATCATTAAGCAGCTATTACAACCATACCACTGGTTTACATTAATTATTTTTTAAATAAAGTTGCTGTATTTTTTTATTTTTTGAAAACTTGAATGTTTGTGTACATATTTTTTTCAAGAATGTGAGGAGCATCTACTGTAATTATGTAAATGGAGGTGAATAAAGGTGTATTCATAAAAAATAACTATTTCATCCTCAATTGGTTACGTTCTTTGTATGACCGGTGTTTTCCCAAGGGTTGTGGAGTCGGAGTCGTGGAGTAGGAAGCAATTTTGATTGGAGTTGGAATGTACAGACCCGGACTCTGGATTCAAAATAAAAACTTCTAATGTAATAGCCACATTTTATACTTATTATTTAGGATCAAAATTCATAATGTAGGTTGAAAAATTTAACTAAATATACATTCACAATGCCAAAGAAGATTCCTAATAGGGCACCTACACGATCAGACTGACTATCAGTATGCATCAGTATGTACAACGAGACCGTACATGGTCATTCTTTGTATAATTATTTTTATCAGTCTCAGCTCCTGCATGCATGACGACATCAACATGGATGATAAGAAAAAGATGTGGGCAGTGTATGTTTGCTACTGAGACTGAAGGAAATAGTGACTAGCGCGCACACATGGTCATACTATCAGTATTACTGTCAGTCTCTCCCACAACTCGCAAGACTGATGGACTGAGACTGATGTGATCAGAAAATTCGGATCAAATCAGAATTTTCTAAGCCCATCCATCAGTAATGCCCCAACATGATCAGTCAGACTGTCAGTATTAATTATTACTTTATTAATACTGACAGTCTGATTGATCGTGTAGGGGCCCCACAAGAAGTCATCAGTACTGGAGCATTTTACTGCAGTAAATTTGTTTTTACTAATTAATTACTTCAGCCATTTATGAAGGAGTCAGAGTTGGAGTCTGAGAGTATAGAAATAGAGTCGTCACAGTTGAAGGCTAAGCGTACCGGCTTCAGAGCCCTGATTTCCCCTTTATACAGGTATACCTCCAAAAGCTGCTTGGGGATAGCAAATGTTCAGTATTTTTACCCTGAAAGATAAAAAAAAACTTACCCTGATTGGTACGACTAAGGTATAGCTTAGTGTAATCAGTCAAGGTAAGACTACTTTTCAGTGTTAACAAAAAGTGTGTGTGTGTGTGTAAAGGTAAGCGTGATCAAATGACAATATTAGGAAATAGGCAATAATCATTCCCAATTATAAGAGTTAAATTAACCATTCAAAGGAGGATATGAGGGCAAGGCCTACATACTTACCAGAAAATCGTAGGCCTCAACATTCACAATTCAAACACAACAAAAAACATAATAAAATAATTTTCGGTGCACACCAGTCCCCTTCTTCAGAAGAAGAGAGTAAAGCACAGAGCGGACTAAGGCAGCATGGCTAGAGGTTGATCATGCTCACTTAAGATTCTGTTGTCGCCTGTTACTTTAGAAAAAAAAAAGTTTGGATTTTACAGTAGCCTGTTCATACTCGTGTCTTTACTCTTGGTAGATGGATAGAAAGTTGATATTATATTTAATTATTAAAAAGATTAAATCATCTGTTATTAATGTTGTATAGAAATTACTGACTGGTGTGGGTAGGCCTGCTGGTAAGAAAAAGGAGAGAAGGTTATCTAAGGTTAAGAACTACTGAGAAAGGCTCGTCTAGCTCTAGTATTATGGCATGAGTCAAATTCTGAATTATGTGTTTGTCCATGAAGTGCTACTAGTTTGTCAAGGTTGTTGGTGATGACCATTCATTCGTTGTAGGAGTAATCCTGTGGTGAGGCCAATGTATTCAGCAATGTAGTAGTTGCATTGTATGAGGTATATAAGACTTTCTATGAAGCAGTCATAGAGCCTTTCATGGGGCATTCTATTTGTGAGTCTGCTGATTTAACGTGGTGGAAGGTTGGTAAATTTTGCAGATACAGGATGTCCAGCCAAACTATATTTTTAAATTACCTGACTTTTCCAAGTTTTACAGAGCCAATTTACAACTTTTCCAGTCACTATATTATAAATACTATTGTATTAAAATCGCAACTTCGTGTAGTATTTTTAGACACACACACATTTTGAAATTGTAACACTCTATGAAGGGGTTAAATGATGTCAACCTAGAGCAATGGGCTATTGGGTCATGCGATCTAAGTTAGATTTCTGTTAGATTATATTTATAGAATAAAAGATCACCTTACACAGGCTAATGAACTAATGACTCAACTTTGGCTACAGACACGCAATAGAGGGGTGGAAAGTTGAGATGAAAGTCTCATGTTGACTTGTAGAATAGAAATTAGTATGCTCAACATGGACAACTGTACTAAAAGAAATTCGCAGTGAGTATTAACTGGAAGAAAAATGTTATTTTGACAGTAAATGAAAATAGCTTAGGCCTATTAGTTTAGTTAATATGTGAAAATTCCAGAAATTTGATCAAATTCCCTGACTTTTCCCTGACTGAGCAAATTCCCTGACTTTTCTCTGTTTTTCAGGTTGCTGGACACCCTGAGAGACTGTATCTCGCTCGGTTTGTTGCAAGAGTAGGGACCTTTGGCCCGATGTTGTTTGTGGCTGGGTTGGGTCATTTAGGGTGAACCAGAATGTTGCGGAGATTAGGGAGCTGTTTGAATGTGATTCTTATCATCAATAGAGACTTCCTTTTTAATGTATTGTAAGCAGTTTAGAAAGTGGTTTGTGTCCTTTATGTGTGAGGGTAGTTGTTGGACCAGGGGTTTAAGATTAGAGTCGACCCACAGCAAGCGACAATGGGGTGGAGGTTTTTTGTTTGTTTTTTTTACATTTTGGGCAGGAGATAGAGAGTGGGTGTAGATGGATTAGTGGGTGTGAAGAGCTCTAATTATCTGGCAGAGAAACCCTGATGAGGTCCTTGTACTTATACAAAATTATTGATGAGGCTGTTGTGTTCTCTTGTAGGGTCATGGTTCAGTTTCTTACAAGTATTTTCATCTGCATGTTGTGCTTTACTCTCTTTGGCTGAGTAGGGGACTGATGTACCCCCAAAAATTACATAATTATGTGTTTTATTGTATTTTAATTGTGAATTTTTGAGGCCCACGGTTTTCTGGTAAGTGTGTATGCCTTGCCCTTCTATCTTCCTTTCAATGTTTTTTAATATACATCCGTTTGGCGCCATTTTTATTTTGTTTAAATATCAGTTTTGAAAGTTAATAGGGCTATATACAAGATATTTTTTTTAAATGTTGGCAACAACTTCGATATGAGAGTTTATACCTCTCTCAAAGATCTAGAATAAATGGGAAGTATATATATATTTTTAAAACCTTTAAAAAAAACTACAAAGATGAAATACAGATGCTTCCCAGATAAATAAAATCAATCTAGTATCAATCCCAGTATTTAAATGAATAGCCATTATTCCACTTGTTGAATGTCATATCGGTTCTTAAAAATGCATGCATATCCTTTCCACAGAAAATTAATTCAAAAATTACCTTGACTTTCTTTACCATCATATTTTACATTATTTTAAAATACTTCACAATATAGGGTTAATCATGTGAATGTTAAAAAAACTGTTCTATGGAAGAAAGTACGTATGTAGCATAAGCCCCATAGCCCATATTTGGTAATTAACTTCAATCTGACTGTACCTGTTAACATGCTTTCATTCACTATACAATTTCCTGTTAGCAAAACAGCATCACAATGCATAACACAGCCATGACGAGGAATCATTAAAATATCTCCTGGAACAAGGTGCTCAGTAGGGATAGATTCTGGTTTGTCCAATGATTTCCTTAATACCATTGCAACATCAGAAGAATGAACAGTACTACGAAGATTAAATTGATTCTGAAACAATGCATGTAAAGAAAACAGTAAATGAAAATTAGCTATATAAAACTAATTAGTTTTAGTATATTTCAACAAGCATTAGCATAGGATAAATGGGCATTACCTACCAAACTTATAAAAAAAAAAAATTTATTATGATTCTAGCATATTTATTGAGCATATAATATATTTTATGAACTTTTGTATTATTTTTATATCATCAGTATAATTCAATTAGATGTAGCCAATCCTGTATAATACTTGTTTGGACAGATGAAAACTATAAATTTTGTAAATCATTTATTTAATGCATCAGTTTTGATATCAAAGAAGTTATTTTGTTATTAATTTATTTCAGTGTCAGCATACTGTTAGGTGAAATACTTGAAAAAAAGAAACAATTTTTTATATATATAAAATTCAAGAATGAAGTCAATTTGTTTTAGTCATCATCAATAGTCGTGGTGAATAGATTTATTATTTTTCTCAGAGCCATTAATACAGTAATGCCACTTTTACACACAAATAAAAGTGAATCTTTCCTCTAAGTATAATGCATTATTTCAAAATATTGTTCAACATTAGCCCATATTGACAGGAAAATATTTATAAAGGTCTTTCTATACTATATTAGTAAGTTTAATGTTTGTAAAAGTTGCTAATCCACAGTAGTTCAAAGAAAAATTAACATGGTTAAAAAGTGAAATTTGCAAAATGTAGCATTTGTGATTGTTGAAATTTAATCAATTTTCTCAAAACAGCAAAATTTGAATGCACAACCAAGCGTTTATGATCAATGAATGTATGTATTAGGTTTAAAAAGTAACAATAAAAACATTGATTGATGACCCACCTTTCTAGTCTGAATTATGGCCATAATAATTCCAAAGGCAGACATAGCTAAAATTGCCATTGCATAATATATATAGTCATCAGCAAACCAAAGACAAAATGAAAACAGCTGGAACACATAGAACGGGTTGAGGACCTCCAGGAAGAGAAGTGTGATGATTCCTTTAACAGGAACTACAATCTCATTGTTTCCATAAAAATTAAAATAAATTTAATACTACATTTTAAACTAGAAATTATATAATCCATTATTCATAGCCCTTCTGAATTCAAAATAACAAATTTAACACTACACATTTAATAACTATAAATTGTATATAGACACAAAATTTAAGATATTTAAAAAAAAAAAGATTTCATAAAAGCAAGGGGATTTGTAGACATGTTCCCTCCAGCGTTCCGATTTAAATTCTAGATCCCCCCCTCCAAAGGTGTTCAAGCCGACCTCTTGGAAAATTGTCGTCAAAATCCTGGTTTTTTGAGTATATATATTAGTTTTACATTCCTTGACAGCAGATGAGATGAAAACAAATTACTGACCGAGTAATAGCATGTATTTACCGGCTTTATTCGTCACATAATTTCCACTCTAATTAGTTGAAATTGTTCTTTAAGTTTTAAACTCATTTATCGTGCCAAATGATATGTTGTTCAAAGTATTCTCTAAATTATCGTCCTAAATCTGTTTTTTCTGTGTGAATATATATGTAGTATTTTCAGTGCTCACTTCTAAATCTATTTCCTTACTAGCCTCTTATAAAATTTCTACATTTCTTGAAATAGCTTCCTTAATATTAACCAACAAAGCTAAATTATTTGTATCCTAATACCTGCATTGTACCGTTTAATGTCAAGTCTTCCCTACTTTCTTACAAGATACCACTTATACCCAATATAAATTGCCAAAAATAGTTGTCAGAGTTACCGTGTTAAAGTGACACATAATTTTGTAAGCCATTTTTCCTTTATTTAATTTAAAGTAATTTAGTAAGATATTTATATAATTTCTTTACTTGAAAATAATAATTTGGCAGTTTGTAATTATTGCACTAAATATACCTTTAAATGAGTTAAATATAAATACCCAAAATTTATGCTGACTTATTGTTAAATTTACCGTAATTTCTGTCCTTCTAAAGTTAATCCTTGTTGCTGGTGAAGGCAAGCAGTTGAAACGGCTTCATCCAGCCCTGCTAACTTGAAGAATTCACATTTATCTTCATCCCATATATAGCAAAGCTTCTTACACAAGAAGAGTCGAACAAACTCACATTCTGTAAAATCAAAAGTTGTACACACTATATAATTCAGCTAGTACTAAAAGTAAACTGTAAGAAGATTTAATTACTAGGGTTATTTCTATATAAATTGATGTCCTAGACATAATAGCAAATATATGAGATTAGGTTAATTTTAAGGTGTAACATGATAGACTAGAAAATATCCTTTACATATTATTTTAAGAAAATGTAAATGTATTATAAATAATCAATTAGTATTGTTGTGTATTGAGCTCAATGAGCCCTGAGCTAAATCAAAGAAAAAATATAGCCATATAATTCTGCTTCCCTAGCTTAACAAACCTTTAAGATTTGTTCGGCTGGTATAAAACTTGAAGATAGGAAACAAAATTGAACAAATTAAAATGTTAACTTTTGCTAAAAAGATTTTCCTCAATAGCTAGAAATTTATATTATGATGTTATAAACAAACTACCTATGTTCAGTAAACGCTTATGCTCTAATGTTATTTTTTTGGGATATAAAACTAGCCCACCAATCAACAATTTGTGGGTAAATTACTCTCAACTATAGTTGGTTTCCTCTCTTAGGAAGTTGCAATGTGCAGTTCACACTCCCTCTTGACGAGTTCTGATAAAATGAATCCTAAGTCAGGGGAGTGGACGATAATATCGATTTTCTTCAAAAGGAAGCCCTTAACATCTTGTCCAGTGGCAGTAATGTAAAGTTTAAACAACATTCTTCTTTAAATTTTTTGTTATTTATATCCTTCTTTCCTATTTATTTTTTCCATTTATAGGAAAATGTTTTTCAAACATGAAGAGATTTTCCTTCAAGAACTATGATTTATAAATGACAAAGAGACATTTTTAGAGCAGTATTTTAAGAATTTTTTTACTCTCATGTCTCATTGTCAAGTTGGTGGGTTTATAGAAATTTATCCTTTTAATGGTTTACCATCAACATCTGACAGTTTATAGTGGACTTGGTGCCTTTTGCAGCCTACCTCTATGATAGTTTAAATATGAGTGTGTGAATGAAGAAGCAATCATATTACTCATGTTGACAAATTTTGAAATTAGGAACACTAACATGGAGCCACATATGAGTGTCTTTTTGAGTGTATCAATTAATCCTCAAACATTTAAGAATGGACCCTTTTAGCAAAGAAAAACATCTTTGTGAATATGATTTTAAATTACCCAAATTTATAGAGGATAGGGGAAGTCTAAATTACTCTGCATGTAAATTGCACAAAATGAAGGACCCCAAACATGTCGAATCAAAGTTATTTTAGCTGAATTAATTAATATGTTCAGCCAATTCCCATTGGTAAGCCCCCTCCATTTGATATGAAATGAGATCAAACTCATAAAACATTTTTTTAAATACTACTACTACTGCTACTGCTACTGCTACTGCTACTGCTACTGCTACTGCTACTGCTACTGCTACTGCTGCTGCTGCTGCTGCTGCTACTGCTACTGCTACTGCTACTGCTACTGCTACTGCTACTGCTACTGCTACTGCTACTGCTACTGCTACTGCTACTGCTACTGCTACTGCT
>CABFWB010002838.1:39244-62832 GCA_902151455.1 Timema bartmani
CTACTACTACTACTACTACTACTACTACTACTACTACTACTACTACTACTACTACTACTACTACTACTACTACTACTACTACTACTACTACTACTACTACTACTACAAGCACCGCGTCTTACTACCCGTTCGGGTTATGCGCACTTCCGCTAATGTGTAATGGTAGGGTGATTGTGAGATGAAATGAAGGACCTACAGTTTAACGTGGGATCCGAACCACGGTGGACGCCTGGCATTCCTCACATTCACAAGTTGTGATTAATACACGTCTTGTCAGAGGTGAAGGAAGGGTTTGGCAATCAGATAAATATGTGCCGGGACCGAGGATTGAGCCCCGGACCCCCAGCACTTAAATGTATTGAACAAACTCTTATAAAAAAGTTACCATAATATAGAATAATCATCTGCATGGCTAGTAAAAAAAAAAGTTACAAGACAAACCTTTGAAAATCCCATTTGATACATGTACACTGAGTTGTCCATGAGTAGGGCGTATGTCGGTCAAGGCTTGATCATCCCAACTGTCAATAACTTCATTTCCCCAAACATTTTCTTGAGACCTAAGGGAAAAGAATGAAAAAATAGCATTTGGACTACTTGGAACATAGATTAACAATTTCTCATTTATTTAGCATTGCGTCATACTACCCATTCGAGTTATATGCTTATTTACTAACTACGCTAGTGGTTTTAGGGATGAGGAAGGTTATATTTAGAGGAAGTGCATCTAATTTGCATGGAGGGAAAGTGGAAAACCATTTTGGAAAAAAACCTCAGTACACCCGACTAAGATTAGAACCTCGATCTCCCAGTCATTAGCAGTCTAGTCTACTTCGAAAGTGACGCCTTAGACCAGACAGCCACCGAAGCGGGTCGCAATTTGTATATTCACTTTAACGTTTTTAAAAAAAGCCTCAAATAATAGTTGGCAGAATAGTAAGTTAGGTAAGATAGCATAAAATATTAAGGAGGGGCAATGTGTGGAAGAACTGGGCAGATAAAAGGGGAGATAATGAACGAGGACATCCCTAAGATGTAGCTTCTCACTCAATATAAAGAGGTTTGCCTTATTACTGACATTTAGCACTGGTAGCACTAACACATTACATGCGAATTTTTCTCTTATACGCTTACAAATTTAAAATCCCTAAAATTAAATACATTATAATTTATCAATTTCAAGAAACCTAGTTTTATCATGAGCACCCTTTAATGAATATTTTTTTATCCATATATGAATCTTTCAATTTCTTTTGCTTTATAAATTATATTTTGTATACGTAAATTTACTTTTTATTCGTCTTCATACAAATTTTGATAAGCACACTATAAAATGAATATCAAAATATAAGTGCAGTTCATTGTAATCACGGAACTGTCCATATGGAGGAAACCACATTTAAATTAATTTAAATTAGTTGAAAAATGACATCTAGACATGGGAAATGAATCCTGGATCTCTGGATTAGTTTGCAAATGCTCTAGCACTGAGCTATCCAGTATTCATCCAATTATTCAACTAATTTAAATCTGGAACTATAAAATACCAGTACATAATACAATACTGAATCTTCATATTTAAAACTGATTGTTTTACTGTCCAACACCATAGCTTACTAAGGAGCATGTCTGTCTACTGAGCTAAGAGTCCCAGTTTTTTTCCTGGAATGGCTAAAAATTCATCTTTGGTGAAATATGAGTTTACCCTTTAAAAGTGATGACTTAACTGCCAAGGAATGAGTGTTGTGGATGTTCTAAATTTAAGTTAGATTATAAGTTGTGTTCTGATATAGTCAGTCAGTTCAGAAAGTGCACACTAAATACCATACCTCAAATAGATGAAAATTAAATTACTGTTTTACTACCACTAAAAATTAAAATTGCTAATAAATAGCTGAGATATAAATTTTATATACATACATTATAGTATCAGCAGAAAGAATAGACACATTCTTGACATAATAGCTTTGATGCTTTTGCAAGTATTTTTCCTGGAAGCGAAATAAAATACATACACAATTCATGAATAAAAACAGAATATATTATATTTAGGTGCAATTAAAGCTACAGAAAATTAAAAGTAAAACTGTAATTTGATGAAGGTGTGTGTATTTAAAATATACAATTTTTTCTAGGCCTATGTCTTATGGAATAAGTTTAACATTGTTTCCCCCCCTAAACCTCACTCGTACAGCTGATGTCAACATCTCTAGAAACTATCAGAGTTAAAATTAAAGATAATTTAAAAAAATTCTATGAAACTGCTGTCAACTTTATTAACTTAGAATTACTTGAGAAAACTATAAATCTGTATTTACTCACTATATAAGCCCTAAAATTAGTAAAATGTAAAGATTTTTTTATTTTCAACACATTAAATGTGTTGGGTTAGTTTTGAAAGTAAAACATGTATATGTGAAGTTTACAAATAAACTTACCACTACTAAGACCTTTTCTGCAACATTTAATGAACAACGTTTGTGTGTAGCAAACAACATCAGTTGTGGCCACCAATGGAAGACGAGACGTAAAACTCCAAAAGTAAGACAAATAAAGAGCCATGTCACAGCTGTTTGTAGAGGATTACTTCTGTACCCATATACCTCCTGAATAGAAAAAAATATACATGTAAATCCAAATCCAACATATATTATTTAAAGTGTTCAGAAATGAAAGGGCTCAGTTTTACTGTGGAATGGAAGGGAAGGCAATTCAAGGTCTGTACTGTTTCAGATTTTATGTTTAAAAAAGCCAAGAAGTAAATCAAATAGCTTTTGTAAATACATTTGGTTTAATTTTCTTCATATAGTAATCTTGAGAGATGTCGACTATCTGTCATAAGCATTGTGTAGTTTGACCAGGATTTGTTCTCTTTGTTTAAAAGGTTTCTGGTATGGGCTAAAGCACGTTGTTACTTTCATTGATCTGTCTCAGTCTCACTTATGGCTGTAGCAAATTTTAAATTGGCATCGGTATTTAACATGCACTTTGTATACTGACTAATTTTATCAGCACACGAGAATTTCTACAAGTGAGAGTACCAAAATAAATCTGTCGACACCGGCAGTGTTTGAACCCATGAACATCGTGTCCTGGGGCGAGCACTTTAATCCAAGACCGTTGAGGAACGATACTAGTAATTACAGTCAATATACAGCTTGTCCCTGTAATTAATGGAGTTATGGAGTTGCTTGTAGGGTCAGTAGGTGTATGCATTTCAGTGGGCTTATCAGACATGTGCAATGTAACCTTCTGGCTCAATGAGGAAATCAATGGGAAACCATCTCACTCCTTATTTCCCTAGTACGCCTCTTCAATGCTAGCCAGGCTTTACAGATGACAGTGGAACTGTTGAGGATCCAACCAACCTTTGAGTTGAGTACTACACATACATGGTCGAATGCTGTAATGCTTATGACAATTATTCAAAATCTGTTGAGATTACAATATGTATAAGATTAAATGTATTTACTGAAGTGATATTTTATTTAGGCCGTATCCGAATAGTCAAGTACACTTGACTTGACGCAGACTTCATGCAGACTCGATAAAATTACACTTTACACCCACTTGAGATCAAAAACTGCAACAGACTTTTCGAACGGTAATTACCCTTTACACGCCCTTGAGTCTGCAGTGCTGCTTCCTACCCGTGATCTTAGAAACTATTTTAAACGCCATCTATAATCAGGGAATGAAAACGAATACAACGTTTTAATATCCAAACCCACTTCTTTTCACTAGACATTTCCAACACAACACAAAAAACATTACAACATGAGCAGTACCGGTATAGTTAAAATACTTTATCATAGATAGCAGATTACACATCACAGATCACATTACTCTAGCAGACGAAAAATTAAACAGTTGCCAGTCATACTCCGCATCGACGGCGTGTCAAGGGTAACTTGCAGTCACACTTGGTCTCAAGGGCTTGTGCAGGGTGCAGCGGCTCACTTCGTGACTATTCGGACGGTTGTTCACTCGATCACGTGATTGCCAATGCAATTATCGAGTGAGCGTCAAGGGTCGACGGCGCGTGAAGTAGACTATTCGGATACAGCCATAGTTTAACCAAAAATATTTTTACTATAAAAACAGTCAAAATAAAGACCCGCGAAATATGACAACTTAACAAAGGAAGTGAACCCAGAATACTTTGTACATTAATGGTCTCCACCAAGTTATCCTAGATTAGTGGTAGAGAATTATCATACTATGCCAAAAGTTCTGGGTTCCATTCTAGCCCTAGGCATAATTTTCTTAAATATATTTAAATTAATTCCCGTGATAGGCTTTATTCTGTTATCAGTGATAATTTCAACCATTTGACACAATTTATTGTTAGTCCCTAAACAGATGTATGTAGCCCCTTTAAACACTTAAAGAGTATCTTCTTGTTTTAATACCTGCTTTGTTGGCAAACAGTTGAAAAATTTTCGTGATATAAGAATAATGAGATTGGTCAATGAGAAAGAATTTAAACTTGTAAAAAGTAAAGTAGGGGTATAAAACTATGTTGGAAAATAAACTACTACATTCCATGATGAAAATATTTATTTGCAAAATTATACAAATGAGCAAACAAATATATGTAATTTGATAATAAAATAAAGCCGCAGTAAATTAATTTAACTTGTAATAATTAGTTTTACATTACATCCATTACTGTTTCCAACTTGTGGCCTGGGTCAGTATTTTATTCAAGCCATATATTTTCCACTACTGGCTTGCTAGACCTGTCTTAGCTTCATATGTCTTATAATCTAACTTAAGACTAGTACAGGCACAACATCCAGTCTCTGGCTGTTAATTCATCTCTGTGAAAGGGTAAACCCACATTTAGACAATGATACATTTTCGCCCATGACGAGAATCGAACGCGGGACCCTTAGCTCTGTAGGCAGACACGTTACCGAATGAGCCAAGGTGTCGGATTGTAATAATTAATGCAAGTCATAAATGACAAGACAGGTTCTAAGCTGTAAAAGAGACCATATCTCATAATTAAACAGTAATAATTATATATTTTTAGCCTAATGATTTGTGATTTGTTACAGAAAGAAAGTTCACTGTCTTAAATTATTTGTGAGCTTGGCGATTATTTTCATTGGTTAAAATATTTATTTTGAGAGGTCGTGTATGGAAGTGCTGCATAGTCACATATGCAGCACAAGCATGGACACAATGTAAGAGAGACTAGGAAAGTGGAGGCCATGGGAGTGAGGTTTCTGAGGAGCATGTTAGCTATGATGAGGAGAAACAAGATAAGGAATGAAGTTATCTGGGAAAGAGTGGGAGTAAAGGTATACATGAGATAGTAGAGGAAGCAAGACTGGTAGGAAAAGGCGAAGATACCAAAGAGATTGATGAAGATGTAGTAAGTAGGATAAAGACAGTAAGGGAGGCAAAGAAAGAAATGGAAGAAGCAAATAAAGGAAAATGTGCAAGTTAGAGAAGAATGGAAGCAATTAAAGGAGGAACAATGGTGGAAGGATAGAGCAAGATGTAGGCATTTTATCTACTAAACTGACCTGTCCACAGGCTGGAAACCGTTTATGATGATGATGATGATGATAAATTAAAATGATACATTTACATAAACTACAACCTTACCAATAAAAAATTAAGGTTTTTACCTACCTTTTCACTAAATTGAGTTTTCATCTTTTAATTACCAGAACCCATGTTCTTACTATATAGAAGGGAGGAGATTATGAAAACTAATCTTTTTAATATAAAAATAAACAAGAGAAGCATATTATGCCATAGAGGTGTGTGAAAATTTGAAATGTTGAAGCTGAAGTCAAAGGTCAAATTTCCTTCGCTTTGACTTCCACACCAACATAGTTTTTGGATAATGTGGTCCTAAAAAAAATAGCCTTTACATTTTCAAAACATTTTCTAAGAGGAATAAAACTTTGTTTTATAAAATAAATTTGAAACCCTAGATAGGACATATTTCAATATATTGTAATCAGCCTGACCTAGATTGGAGATGTTTGTTAAAACTAACATAAGGCTGTTGAAAGAAGCATGCGGAAAAACTGGTCTAGTTTAATTGTACTGATGAGTTAGTAAACATTAGGACGAAACCGATGACAACTCAAAACAACTTGTCCTTGTTATCGGCAACTGGGCCAATTTGAATTATTAATTGTTCTGTATGAGAGCTATTGAGGTTGAAAAAATATCTATTCAGAGGGGTCACTCTGCCTGTTTTCAGGGCCACGCGGATTTGGTCATCGGGTACTTGTGTTGGCAGGCAACTATCGTGCCCAAGGTACCGGGTTTGAACCTGTGGAGGTGTCAGTCAAGCCAATGGTTAGGTATTCCTTACTAAGCCTCACAAGCTTCTACGGCAAATTCCTTATATTATTTTGTAACATCTTTTTAACATCACACTTTTGTAGTAACTAGTAGTGCTATTAATAAAACCTAAATACCAAAGCCTTCTATAAATTAATAACTCAAACATCTATTTTGCCGCCGGCCTATCATTCCCCGCAAGCTATCCTGACTGATCATGCCAGCAGAAAGGGGGGTATCAACAATTCAATCATTTTTAGAATCGCTAATTTTTTTTAACACAGTAGTGAATAATGACATATAAACAGTACTGTAACACCCTTTGCTAAATTGAATCGGTGAGTGGAAAAAGGATAAGATTCCAGTTTACCTAGTTCTCTGTAAAAAAAAAAAAGTTTAATGACAAAACTATAACTAAGGGCCACTGTTTCAATGTCAGGTTTTGTCGAGGTTAAATTATAACCTCAACTTAATATGTTTATTACCTGTTTCAATGTTAGGTTAACACATAACCTGAGCTTAGACTTCAGGTTTCACTAACTCTAAGAAGGTGTAGAGGTTAGTAAGTAAACCTCAAGTTAATTACTGTAGAGAACAACATTGCCACCACTTTGTCAGCTGACTGTTCAAAACATTCCAATATGTGTTGTTGGATTTCGTTAAGATAAAGTTTAAAAGAGGCTATGTGATTCCGATTCAGATATTTATGATGAAAAATATTTAGACTTATGGGGATCGTTAGTATTAAACCAAATATTAATGCAAGATTCTTTGATGATTAAATAGTTTGGCCAAAGGAATATAAGTAAGCCTAACCGTTATTTTGGCAGCCAGTCATATCAATTGAAAAGTGGGCCTTTACAAGGCTTTATTTATTTAAATATTGCATAGTTATGTATAAAAACACCTTTTACTTGCATGTTTAATTCATTTTTCGAGCACTTCATAAAGGTCTAGGCATATTTGTAGTATTTGAAGTCCCTTACCCTACCAATATTAAAGTTCCGCTTGAAACATGAACCTATTCGTTGAGAAATAATTATTCACACACAGCTGTGGTAACCTAGTGTTTAAAAACTAAAAGCTTTGTGGCTATGTAGGTCCTTCTTGCAACTAAATGTCAACGCCTGTGCTCTGTAGTGTAATATATTTCCCTTTTTTCTGTACTAGTTTTATGTACTGGTTTTTGCGCACCCTCCTCGCCCTTTTATAAACACTCTAGTTTATTCTTAAGCAGGATAAAATAAATAATTAAATCTACTAACCAGATTTAAAAAGAATGTAATAGTTTTTGGAGGGAATATTAGTAAAATATTAGTATATAATATATTAGTAAGATGTGTCTGAAACATGTAAAAAAACTGGCAAATGTATTTAAAAATAAATTAGATAATGATTATTAACGCATTTCAGCATTGATTTATTCCCATTTCCACTAAAAATATTTTTGTTCAGGTGACATCTGAGTAAAAATAAACTGCCAACCTCTGCATTCAACAAATTAACTCCAAGTCAACTAACCTCCACATAAAAAGCCATTCAAACAGTAAACTACATTAACCTGAAGTTTTAACTCGAGGTTGTAACAAACCTCAACTTAGTTAACTATTACTTTAACCTGACATTGAAACATTGGCCCTAAGCTGAATAAATATTCAATCCTAAAATATCAAAAGGAAATTCTCATTAGTTTATTAATTAAAGTTGTTGGAATGTTATTCTTTTTCCACTCAATGCTTTGATTGCAGGTAAATAAGCAACTAATATCAGTTTTATGACAAAAAATATTTAATAGTGAATCAAAAATTTAAAATAATAAATTTTAAACTCTATATATTACATTTTTAAGAAATTGGCAGCAGCTGCTCACTACGACTGACAAAGTATTGGTTGGCGATACGGAGACCCACAGGTGCAGTCAGTAACGGTCTCTAGTCCTCTGCTCTCATGTTTTCATAAACTTTATTATTTGATAAAGACCGCTATGATTATTTTATATAGCGGAGGTCTTTCCCCTAAAGAGTATTTTCTTTACATTAACAAAATGTAGGATTTAGATGGTGTTGGAAACATTATTTAATTATTGTTTTACTTGCTTTTTTTTGTGTGTTGAAAAAACCAATAAAGGACTTGTTTTCAGTATTTCACATTTAATTAGTTTAGTGCACCTTTGAGCGCGTCTTTCTACCGCATCACACGTGCAACGACTGTGAAAATGAATGGTCCGATAATATTAATATCAGTTTTACAAGCACACTGTTGAGTAGAAAAAGAACATTCCATGAATCTTATCCTTTTTCCACTCAACGAAACTTCCAAGGCCGATTTTAAGCATGATACGAGACCAAAATATTACTTATTTCATTCATTAGATGGCTTATAAAAAACCTACAAAATGGCTATCTCCGTTTAGTTTACCATATTTATGGAATGTTTTCCTTTTTCCAATCACTGATTCAATTGCAGTACTAAATTGTCAGTAAGAGGTCTATATGATTTTTCTAAAAAAGAAAAAAAAATGTGATGTGTTATTTACGAGAAAAGTGTGTGTGGATCGAACCAATTTGTGTAGGGATGTACGTTTTCTCATAGGGTTTGGTATTTTTAACTTTTGTTTATTTCTATTTGTGTATTAAAATAAACTATACTTGTTTGCGATGAAAATTTGTTTTCATTATGGAAAGGGGGCTCAAAGAATCAAACTTCATCCTTTTGAGAAAAATATTTTCCTTTTGTTAGGGTAAATCATGGGATATTCCTTTTGTAGTTCTCAAGGAGATTTTCCTTTTGTAATGGTGTGTACTGGTCATCTTTCTCCAGTTATTAGGCTAGGAAAATTCTGTATTTTAATGCGAGCTGTCTGAATGTATGTGGGGTAGCCTATTTGTATATATTGCATATCAGGTGGATTCCACGCCCAAGGTCAGGTGGGAATTCTCGTCGTGTGCCAATCAACGTTCAGTGCAAGTGTTGTGTGATGGCAAGTCCGCGCAAACCTATGGCCCTTTAAGTAGTTGTGTGAATAGTGTGCATTCAAAGGAAAAACAGCTGTGTATGACTTGCCGATTTTCCCGGCAACGAACCTCTATTCTTTTAATATTACTATGACTTCCTATTTGCCCTATACAAACAATACAATCCTTAAGAGTTAAATTCTTTTTTGTTATTTATGCATCCTGCTGGTGCATATTTCTTTCGTATGTAACATTGTTCCTTTTGACCTATTTTGTGGCTGACTGCATTTCCCCGTGAATTATTTTTAGGTTATATAAAATATAAAATTGGTCATGTGAAATGTGTAGTTAAAAGAGTCTGCTGATCTCATAATGTTATTTCAATTTTTTATTTTTTTTTTAAGAAAGAGTGAAGTATGTGACAGTTTCACGATTCTATCCCCACTATTATATAAGTGTCAGTCATGGTGCAGTTAACGCATTGTTCTTTGCACAACCAGGGTTGGTTCGTGGATTGCCCGCATGAGTATGAACAGTGGAGAGAAGTGCAGGATCGAGGACTTGCATAGGGATCACTGGGCGAGAAGGTCGCTCCACGGCACCTTGATTATTATAGTGGGTCAGTCAAGGTTGAATATAATGTGAGATCTGAGCTTTGGACATCCTGGCTTTGTATTTTGTGGAAATAAGAAATCATCAAACTGCAATTGGATGTCATTGGTATTAGCCTATTTGAAGAATCCCTCCAAAATGAGGTTCACATACTCTGAGGTAAACCTAGGTCCGACATGGGCGTGGCCACAATCATACTGTGGCGACCCACAGGAAGTAACATAGGCTCAGAAGGGGCAACGCAAAGCCGAGTCCAAAAGGAGAAGGTGGAGGAAAAGTCTCCTCAAATTCATTACAGAATTTCAATATCTGACAGCTAGAAAAGTTACTACATCTGATTTTACATACCATATTTATACATCAAGTCATGAGATCTAGAGCCATCCCTTTTGATGGCAGAACAAATACTTTTAAAATAACACTAGTAATTTAGTAAAATGTTATCAATTTTGGCCGCAAAGAATGTGTTAATATTTTCTAAAAGGTGAGCCAAATGTCCATATGTAATAAAATCAAAGTATAGCTAGCATACCTAGGATAAGTCTGAAATATGGTATTTTTTCAGTTTAAAGATAATTTGATGCTGGCAGTTCTTATCTTTTTTTTTTTATCACCGCGTCTTACTAACTGTTCAGGTTGTACACTCACTTATCACTACAAATCTATTTAGCAAAAAATTTTTTTAAAATTACCATTTGGTCCTCTTCCCCAAGATTAATGTAGTCCACACCAGAAATTGGATGTGGGGGTTCTTTTTTACCATTTTTAGCTGAAATCATAAACAATTACTGTGTCAGATCAATAAACAACATTTACAAAAAGAGTATGTGTAAAATATATAAGAATAAATGTTACTTTATTATTATTATTTATTATCTAGCACCGCGTCTTAATACCCGTTGTGGTTATACGCTTAAGTACTAATTACGCTAATGGATTAGGAATTGGGAAGGTTGAATTTAGAGGAAGTGAACCCGAATTAGCGTGGAGGGAGAGTGGAAAACCATTTAGGAAAAACCACCCCCAGTTCACCCGACAGAGATTTGAACCTCAATCTCCCCGTCCTCGACAGTTGAGCTCAACACGACTAGAGCGTTAGCCAACTACGCCACCGAGGCGGGTGTTATTTAATTGAAACAATAAGTCATAGACATTATATTGCCATTTTGCAAATGTAAAAGAAGGAAACGGAGAAAAAAATAAAAATTTAGAGCTGGGAGAGAAGATATAGAGAATAATATGAAACAAAAAAAAAAGTAAAGGAAGGAGGAAGAAAAGTTAAGTCATAATTTAGTCATGGAGACTTAGTGTGTAAAGCTTTGTACAGTTTTCAAAACAAACTCTTAAGGAATTTAAAAGAGAAAAGGGTAGAACATTTCACCATCAACGACGACCCTCTTGTAGCATGATTTATAAATAGGCGTTAATTGATTAAAATTACCAAGCTGATGGTGACAGATGTTACGATGGTTTAATTTTGTTTTGACCGTGTGTGAGACTACTTTATTAATATCAATTTCACACTGTAGATAATGGGTTACCATTAAGTCAGTAATTAAAAATATGTTTGAATACAAATTATTTGATTATATATATGTAAAATGTTGGGTGAGCTAGTGGGGGGGTGGGGGCGGGGGCCTTAAAAAATTACCGGCTCCCTAAAACCCACAAATTAAAAAAACAATAGCTCAAAGGCCCCCATTTAGTTCTGGAGTCCTTTATTTAATCTATCGTTATTATAGAGACTAAAAGAGATATTGCAGAAAATATGGTTAAAGTTACAGTAAATATTTGTTTTAAGTTTTAAAAAGTAACACCAACCAGTTTGGTTAACTTGATCATCTTAAAGTTAGGCTCGAATACTGACTAGGTGCTGCTATTTTTCCCAGATTCTTTCAAAGTTACTGGTGAAATTCAGAAAATTTACCTTCCATAATAGTGTAGTTGTGGATAGACCAAATAGGTAGTAATTATCTTAACACCAATAGGCTTTATAATAGTTTTCATTTAATTTTTCCTTTCTTAAAGAACTGGCCAACAGCTGGAAAAAATCTATAACGGCCGGATCACAAATCAAATTTAACGTTCACATAACATAACAACTGAACTATAGTAAAAGACAATGAATTTGGTCTGTTTTGAAACAAATTGTTCACTAAAATTACACTTGAGCAGATCCAGCTGATTATGCTTCAAGTACTTGTAATAAGCATTTACTGGAACTACAAAATAAAGTGTAACAAGAGGCTAGGTTGTTTACTAGAGAAGGTGTCTGCACCAACAAAAAAAGTACTAAATAGCTGTGTTGACGTTATTGCTCGCAAGATAATTGTCTGACAGGAGCATGTGGTACACTTCACGTAATGTTAACATTCTCCCTTGGACAACTCTTACATTGAGTGAACGACACGGCACCATTGAGTTAGCCGTGTCGTGATGGCTAACTAACTATCATTTTAAAATATGCACAACACCAAAACCATCATGTTACATCAACGTTAAGTTTGTCGTGATCCCAGCAGAACAGTTCAGTACAGAGGGGAATTGGAGGGACATTAAAGATAAAATTATAATAGTGCATATAGAAAATAATTTAATAAATTTATTTGTGGATTATCTTTTATTTAGAGAAACCACGGATCTGACCTTTCTCGGTGGTCCCGTGGACAACGGCATCTGTTTTGTCGATGGTCAGGGTTCAAATCCACCTTGTCACACATTGTCACAATTTTGTGAGGCCCCGCCCCCTTCTAATATTACATCACAATATCACGCATCCCCCTTCCTCTATTTAAATAGTATAGCATATATAGCTCTTTTATTTAAACGTGTTCATATGTGTTTGCCAAACTCAAGGATCGAAGACAATGATTCAATCGTTGTTTGTTTATATGTGCAGTCAGTTTTATTAACATAGACCGCTGCCCAATATACATTATCTGACTCCTCTCCCCCCTCATTACGCTTGGTCACGCCGAGCACCTACCCCCTCGATATGCGTACTTTAATGGACAGCCCCATAAAAAGATCACAGAAGATGTATTTTTAACACATTCTAATCTCAGAGTCTGTTTAGGCAGCATTCCAAGCTGTGAGTCAGTTAAGACTATAACATTCCAGACAACACAACATTATAGTTTATAGAGAGCTGAAAGAGGGAGGGTATAATAAGGTGGACTGGATAGAACTAGCTCAATATATAAATAGAGTGTAAAGAGGTGGACTGGATAGAACTAGCTCAATATATAAATAGAGTGTAAAGAGGTGGACTGGATAGAACTAGCTCAATATATAAATAGAGTGTAAAGAGGTGGACTGGATAGAACTAGCTCAATATATAAATAGAGTGTAAAGAGGTGGACTGGATAGAACTAGCTCAATATATAAATAGAGTGTAAAGAGGTGGACTGGATAGAACTAGCTCAAGATAGGGATAGGGTGTAATGGGGTGGACTGGGTAGAACTAGCCCAAAATATGGATAGGGTGTGATGGGGTGGAATGGGTAGAACTAGTTCTAGATAGGGATAAGTGGCATATTTTTGTAAGTGGGGCAGCTTGGATTGAACCAAATATAAGGTTAGTATGGGGCCTATAGTCAAGTTTAATGAATGTACTGTATTAATAATTTCATTGAAAAATTTATATAGATCTATAACATTATCAACAATTTATTTATTGGAGCCAGAGGTCATTAACACAAAAGTAGGATGACATTACAGTGTTGCCAAGTTATAGTTTAGGAATAAAGGTTAGTTTTACTTGGAAAAAAATATTTTGTTTTTGATTTTGGATTTTGAAATGTTCTTCAAAAAGAGAATCACAACTTTTTAAACGAATGAATAAGTTCCAATAGAGAACATACATTTTATATAAAGCCTACAGAGTGTAGGCCTATGGATTTATGTAGGAAGTAACTGGAGTGTTAATATAATAGACCTTGATACAACACAAAGTCCATTTGAACATATGTCCTATGTTCGGTTGTTACCGAATTACTGGCCCATATTATTGTGTCCGTTGTTGGGAGTTGTTGCAACCCTGTTTCGAGGTCTACTATCCACACCCCAGTTACTTCCCTCATAAATTTGTAATTAGAATTCAAATATTCATCAAATTATTTTATGTAACAAACTTGTTAAGATTACTCTTACAATTTATCTAGGAAAACAATATTAGGACAATATTCTATAACTTGTGAATGGCAATATTTGTATAAGTTGGTAGTACCCTTGTCAGTCGTGTAAAGTGTAGCTCGGTGATCTGCGATATACGTCATGTCTTTGTCTACTTGTTCAGTTATATGGTTGAAAATCGGAAAGAGCAAATATAATTTCTTTAAAGTTTCACTAGATGTGAAGTTTTATTGTAAAACTATAATCAGAACTTTTGAAAAAATATATATAAAAAGATACCTAATAAAAAAGTATCAACGTCGACATGAAATTGCCCAATTAGAATTAATTTATTTTGTTTCTTACACATATTAATTTATGAGTGCTTTTCACATTTATTACTGTATTTTTTTGATTCTAAGACAAACATTTTAAAAAAAATTTAAACATATCTAAGAATTGATGAAGTCTAAGAATTGATGAAGTCTAAGATCACAATTCTTTTTCGACCAACGCTCTCGATGGCTCAGAAGACAATACAGACTACTATGGGATAACAAAGATAATGATGGTTCCCAAGAATAAGACTTCACAATAATGAGTTAGTAAATTGAATTTTGTTTATTTTTTACCACAACATCTTACTACCATTTCAGGTTACACTAATAGGTTAGGGATGAGGAATGTTGAATATAGAGGAAGTGTATACGCATTTGTGTAGTGTGTGAGAAAAACCACCCTCAGTACAGCCGAACTCGATCTTGTCATCGGCAGTCTAGGCAAATGCGGTCACTGAAAGGGTGCGTTCTATAGTTAAAATATTTCTTATATATATATAGGGTATTCTAGTGGGTTTCTTTCCTTAGGGTCAAAAGATTTTTCCTGTTGGTGGTTCTGAGAAATTAAGGTGCATCTTACAATCGATGGCGTCTTAGAATCGAAGAAATATGGTGTCTATGATTTAGAATTATCTATTAACAGTTCTTAAGATTATATAATGGATCTGAGTGGGCCTGTTTTTTTCTATGATAAAGATGTTAATATCTCCACAGTAAAAATTAAGTATGGTAGGCCTATATGTATATTTGTATTATTACATCTCACTACCACTTTATACCGATGGGATATAACCTGGATGAGAAAGGCTGATTTTTTTCCCCCTCTTCAAGTCTTCATTATTCATTCAGGTACACGATTATGCTAATATTGTATGGATAAGGAAAGGAGAATTAAGAGGAAATGTATCAGCCTTTGAATGGAGAGAAAGTGTGAAACACTCTCAGTACACCCTTTCAGGATTGAAACCCCACTCACTGTCGGCAATAAACCAGACTAAATGAGCCTGACATCATAAGCATGTGCAGGGTGTATTTGATGGGGGTGCCAGCTGGAAGACGAAGGGAGGGGGGTGGGATAAACACCCCCCACCCCCCTTTTCAACCAGAGAATCTGTTAGAATTTATTTTAACAATTGCAATAAATTAAAAATATATCAGTAATTCATGTTTTATTTTACAAAATTATTATTTAAAAACCAAACAATATAGATTACAATGGCATCCATCGTCCACCCTGGAAACAGGATCTCAAGACTACACTAACCACTGCCCTTGGAATTTCCATCGACATCGTTTCTAAAAAAAACTAAGTAGGGTTCTAGGCTACTTCATTCTTTTGTCACTCTAGCTTTTCATATTTAATTTTTTTTCTTCTGGCTTGTGGGGGTGCCCCGGTACTCATGCTGCGCACACCTATGCCCGACACTTAGTTCATGTGTCCGCAGGTGCCTATTTGGGCCCACATAAAACATTTCTAAATGATAATTTAATTTGCATAATAATTTATTACAGCTATTTTATTTAAAAGTATTTCAAGTTTGTATAGTTATCAAACAGTAAGATAGGCTTACATTCTATATATTTTATATTTCATCAAATTTTTTAACACTGCGTCCTATTACCCATTCAGGCTAGACGCGTAAACTATGTACTAATTACACTAATGGGTAGGGGATGAGGAAAGTTGAATTTAGAGGATGTGTAAGTACCCGCATTTGCATGAAGATAGTGGGAAGCCATTTAAATAAAAAACCTCAGTTCACATGACCAGAATTCAAACCTTGTTCTCCCCGTCATTGGCAGTCTAGACTATTGCAAGAGTGATGCCTTAGATCATGTGACCATTAAAGCAGGTACACAACAATTAAAAGATTATTTAGGCCTGCAAAACTATTCACTATATTGATAAAAAATTAATTTTAATGCCTAGGCCTTCCCACACCAATTAGAAAATCCACATTTTATAAATAGACCTACATACATACAAACACAGGTCATACCTCTAAGGAGTTCAGCATTTTGGTCGAGTTCCATTTTCTTAGAGACTTCTTTTCGCCCAAATGACACACGATTGTATTCGTTGCGTTTGAAACCCAGCTTCGAGCTGCACGAAGATTCAGGCATATTGAGTGACTTGAATGTTCAACGGTGCTGAGAGTAGCTTAGTATGAATATTTACTTTCCTAGTAACAAGACAACTGCGACACAGTTGGAAAACTATTTTTCTTAACAAAGGTAGTCTACAAAAATGTAATGAATCCTAAAGTCCTACATTGAGAAATACTGGTGTGATTCATTTGATGACTAATAAATAACTAAATGACACTATAAAATGTAACAATTACTAACAAAATAAGTTTGGAGAGTGATCAACAATTTAAAATCATTTGTATGATACACATTTAATTGATTTTTAACAATTTCAATTCAATTTCACTCATAACTGTATCCAGTATTCGGGCATTAAGTTAGGTTAATAATGACTGATTATAGGTAATAGACCTTTTAGTTTTAAAATACTCTTAAAAAATTGTTTGTTAGATTCACAGCAGATCTGAATAAAAACGATATTGTATTTCCATTTGACACCACTATTGCATGAAATTCATTTGTCTATAGCAGTTAGAATTTCTCAGCGTAAATCCTATAGGGTTATGAGAAAGTTTTTTTAAACCAACTGTATTTTAATGTTTCTTTTAAAATAACTAAGTGTAGTGAATGGAAGATTTATTGTTACCAATATCAATCAAGATTGTTGACATCGATCTTATCAGCATTACAAGTCCCTACAGATATTTTTCTTGGCACACTTTAACTCAAGTTCGGTAACTAGCAAAAAATCACTCTTTAAATAAATATGTAGTTTTTGGGGTCCATTTACTAAACTAGCCTACCAAGCAGTACCATACTCATATATTCTGAGCTTTAAAGTATTTTAGTATTAATCAGATCCAACTTTTTATAAAATACCAATCAGGAAATCAATCGCAAGAAACGGGGACCTATAAGAAGTGGATGTCAGTCCCCGGGATCAGGTTTCATCCATCCAGTATGTTGCAGCCTTTCCTCTTCTTTATTAAATATCCAAATGTCTTGAGAATGGTATGTTAGTAACGCACTCAGACACATATCGATAGTTCTAAAAATATTAACTTCACACAGGATACAAATTACGGTACTGCTGTTGAGAAAGTTTTCCAGACCGACTTCAAAATCATTCACAAGGTAATTAAAGAACTGAGAAAGCAAAAAGTATTTTTACTTAAGCCTTCTACAGACACATCCTATGAAATAATTAATCAAGTTAGTTTTACGATAAATTCTTTCGATTACATTTACATACCAAAAAAAAGATGAGAAAACTTTACATCAACGTAAGATACAAATCTGAAAAGTATAATTAAAGAGCTGTAATAATCTGTTCAAAGACAAGGTTAAGAGGATTATTTTTTAAAGTCAAATTTCTTAAACAAAATCATGCAGTAACAAATTAGAATGTCCTAAGTACAGAAGTTCTTTCAATGTCGAAGAACTAAAATTATTCTTTATGATTCAGGTTGAATGAAACGTTGAAATTTCAATTTGTCAAAATCAGATTAATCACAAGAATGTAAAATATGCAATTGCTGAGCTCAATTTAATTTAATTTAATTTAATTATAAATAGGCCTATTTGATTATGTTCAGTTGATGGCCTGAAACACTTTTGAATATTACTACCACTTTTATTTTGTATTGATATAATATTGAAACACGAACGAATACGTATCCAAGAGTACATACACAAATTCACTTAAATCTTTGGATTAAATGTTATTTCCAAATATTTCTTTATCTTTGTCGCCACGACCTGAACACGATTCCACGAGTAAAATTAGCATAGATAAGTTAATTCTCAAAATCCACAGATTAGTTTAACAAGCGTTTTGAATTCTGGGTTAAAATTAAAATAAGGTGTTTCCATTGATAAGATATCTAAGATAGCTGCATGGACATCTGTGGCTGAAATTTTTTAGCTGTCAACTAAATACCATTGTGTAAGAGAGAAAAAATTATCGGCTATCTCTATCTCTCTTACACCCATAAAAGGCAATGTAGCATTTTGAAATCGTTCATTAATTTGATTGAATATATGAGATACATCAATGAGTGATTAGTTAAATGAAATAAATATGTTAGTAAAAGCTTTGAAGACTATAACAAATTTACTTTTTTAAAAATAAGTTGATGTAGCCTAATATATCCGATGATTTTTGAAGGAAGATCGCTTGGAAGGCTGTATCTCGTACCAGAATCCAACCCTATATTAGTGTTTAGGTAGGATATAAGACCTTCCTGAAGGAAATTTCTAATTCTGTTCTAAATGGCCGTCTATCCTACCCAAATATTATATATATGATAGTATTCTGGTACGAAATAAAGCGTTACAGATTAGGATTCTTACTAAAATCATGGTTTAATATATACCGTACTTCCTACAAGCCTATAACCTAAATTATCATTTGAACTGAGGCCTAAGTCTTCTACACAAAACATGTCATTCAAACCGATGTAATACAGTTTTTAGCTAACTTGTTTAGTTATAGTTATCGAATTTTCAACATAATATGGTTTCTGAAAGCAATATATAAGGTACTATCCAACTTTAGATATAAGTGTAGTGTTGGCAGACTGTAAACAACATTGATGATAACTACATATTATTTAAATATGTTAAAGATTGTATTCGTTTCTGTACAGTATTATCTGTAAAACAGAATTGTATATCCTTTTATGTAAATGTTTCTTCAGGAAAGTGTGGTATAATATATCACTATTTTCAAACAATAATACATTTATTCATCAGATACATGTTTTCGCATAAGAACATTGAAAGAAGCCGTTAAATCTGTGCCCCCATCATGTAGCAGACGATAAACTTGAGCGTCACGCTTTTATCCTTGGCAATGTGTAAGTGTATGTCCATTCAGATATATTATAGAGCACAATGGGTGTTTCTCACAAGTTTACATACAATTGGCACCATGTTTAGCAGTTGATAGCGCTAGTACAAGAGCATAAAGCCAAAAATTGTACAACTGTCATTGATGACAATATGACTGGATGAACGTCTGTAACTGAAATTTTCAAGCTGTCCTCTACATCCCATTATGTAAGAGAGAGGGAAACTTAAGTGTATCTCTTTCTCTCCTACACACATACAAGGCAATGGGGCATTTTGACATCGTTTGTTAATTTTATTGAATATATGTGATACATCGATTTGTCAGCTGCCTGTTTAAAACATTCCAATATGTGTTGATGGATTTCGTTAAGATAAAGTTTAATGATACTATTTGATTCCGATTCATATATTTATGATGAAAAATATATAGATTTATGGTGATCGTTAGTATTAAACCAAATATTAATGCAAGATTCTTTGATGATTGAATAATTGGGCCAAAGTATTATAAGTAGGCCTAGCTTATATTTTGGCAGCCAGCCATATCGATTGAAAAGTAAATATTTACAATGCTTTATTTATTTAATATTTCATATTTATGTGGAAAAACAACTTTTACTCGCATATTTAATTCCTTTTTCCAGCACTTCATTAAGGTCTAGGCATATGTAGTAATACCCTTAACCTACAATTATTAAAGTTTCGCTTGAAACATGAACCCCTACGCCGAGAAAAAAAATTATTCACACGCAGATATGTTAGCCTAGTGTTTAAAAACTAAAACATTTGTGGCTATATAGGACCTTCTTGCAACTAATTGTCAACGCCTATGTTCTGTAGTGTAAAATATTTTTCTTTTTTCTGTACTAGCTTTAGTGTAATAGTTTTTCGAGATAAATGTCAATGCTTTTCATAAAGACCTAGGCCTAGTTGTATTAAATAGGTATAATGTGGTATCATAATTAAAGTTTCACTTGAAAACTGAACCCATTTATTGAAGAAACAAATTTTCACACCCGGCTATGGAAGTCTGGTGCTTATTTAAAAATAAATAAAGTAGGCTCAGTGGCTTAAACAAATCAACACTAACAAATAACATAATGATTCAGTAGATAAACAAATTTTACTTGGATTTTTTATTCCTTTTTCTATGACTTCATAAAGGCCAAGTTGTATTACACAGCCTACAATAGTTAAAGTTTCACTTCAAACCTGGGCTCAGTCGATGAAATTTTTTTTATCACAAACAGCTGTGGTAACCTAAAAGGTTATGGTGCATAAAATCCTCTATATATAAGACACTTTTATTTAACAAAATAGCAAGTAATAAATTATTGTATATATCATTCCCCTTACAATGTAAAGTGGTCAGGGCTCTAGACCATTTCTTTTACATAATTAAATAATTTTGCCATTGTTTACGTTAATATGATCATACTAAAGAACTAAATTTATAATACATTATTGTTTTCCATTCGTCTAGGCCTAATTTAAGCTCTATGTTAGGATTAAATGTTTAATTATAAGAAAGTGTTGGGTTTAATATTAAATATAATTTGTCTAAATCTTAACCAAAGTTGAAAGCAATATTTGTTTTAAATTTCAATTATTATATTAACTTCATTTTTCGGCCTTTAACTTTTAAATCTAGTATTTTTCATTTTCGTAAAGTCTTTGTGGGTATTTTAGTTTCATCTAAATTTATTACTTTTACTTTTCACTTTCTAGCATCGTTCTATTTAATCTTATCTGTACCTGGAATCTGTGAGGTGCACCTGTGTCTTGCACGTGTGGCCTCACAGTGTAAAGGGGAGGTTTGGCGCGAACAGCTAGCCAATCAGCACATCCGATTAAGCGTCTGTGTTTGACCCTATGTGGAAGGGAAAGCGTCAAACGCAAGGCACTTTCCGGTCAGCACGCGAGTTGAGAGGACGTGCTGGGAGACTTCCCGGTCAGCACGCGAGTTGAAAGGACGTGCTGGGAAACTTCCCGGTCAGCACACGAGCTCATAGGACGTACTGGGAGACTTTCCGGTCAGCACGCGAGTTGAGAGGACGTATATTGAAAAGTTATTTGCGTGTGGATAAAAGCGTGCGTAGAGATGGGTGGGAGGAAATCTAGACCATGTGGCTAAATGTCCACTTCATTAACTGTTTAATTATCTTCATGTACAGTGTATTTTGGCTCTTCTTTACATTAAGTAACCCGGTGAAAAATGTCTAAAATGTGTATATATAATAAAACTTAAAACTTCTACTTTACAAATTTCCATTTATTTAATCGGCAAAGTCCTCTACCCCTACCATTAAGTTATTAACCCCGAGATGTTTTACAAACACATTGACTGCCGTGGACCTATAACAACAAGCTGAGAAGGTGACGAAGAGAGGCGACTAGGTACAACAAGAATACGGAGAATCCAATGATACCTTACTCATACTATAATTATTTGAAAATTTTGTTATATCTACAACTTTAAACAACTCACCAAAATCACAAAGAAACGTAAATTTTAAAATTATGTTCGAAATTTTAACTAAAGTTATATAGGTTTATGTTATTGGGTTACCGGGCTTATTAAAGTATTATAATATGCAATTAGTAATCCTTTTTATTATTATAAAATATTCCAAATTGACAAAACCTAATATTACAAGCATTATTAACACGTTTTCCTTGAAATATAAGGATCCCGCTCAGTGATAATATATCAATACCCCGTAACTTAAGTGAGTTTTGATTTAATTGTTTATCATAACAAATATTTTTATTAGTATTGGTTTAGGCTCAAATCGATTCTCCGTATCCTTGTGAGTAGAAGGATGACGTTAAATTATTATTTATTTACTAGATTGTATTAAAAAAAAAGTGGATTATTTGTAGAATTTTGCGGACCCTCCTAATTCCTTTTATAAACACTCTAGTTTATTCATAAGCAGGATAAAATAAATAATTAAATTTACTAACTAGATTTTAAAAGAATGTAATAGTTTTTAGAGGGAATATTACTATATAATATATTACTAAAATATGTCTGAAACATGCAAGAGACTCGCAAATGTATTTAAAAATAAATTATATAATGATTATAAACGCATTTCAGCATTCATTTATTCACATTTCCACTAACTAATATTTTTGTTCAAGTGACATTTGAGTAAAAATAAGCTACCAACATTTGCATTTAACAGATTAACTCCAAGTCAACTAACATCCACATAAAAATCCATTCAAACCGTAAACTACGTTAACCTGTAGTTTTAACTCGAGCTTATATTAAACCTCAACTTAATTAACTAGTAACTCAACCTAACATTGAAACATTGGCCCTGGGCCCTAAGGGCTAATGTTTCAATTTCCATACGTTGTCGATACAATGTCATTTTTGTCTCGGTTTCAAGTAATTTCCATTGATGTAGACGAGACACAAGCCGTTCAGCTTGCTTTTCAATAAATTTTGGTCAGAAAATAATTCTTTCAAATCTTATTGCTTGGTTAAATGTTCTCTATCATTGTTTACTGGTTTGTTGTACAAATTTTTAGAAGTGAATCAATCAGTAGAGTTTGCAGCACATTCCGCTGTACTTTCTTCATCTCATGCTTTTGGGGGCACTGTTACCGGCAGGTATTCACTTTGTGGAGGAGAGATTATTGCAAATAATGTGTTCGGATATTTAAAACGGTGTTTTTTTTTTGGACATCTCTGATAGTTTTATCACACAGAATTAGCAATCATAAACGCGGTTACGTTCAACACACCACACACATAGATACACCAAAAGGCATCCTTTTGAGTTTCTCAGCCACATTCTCAAGTTCGTTATGCAGGTAGTACAGTTCGTATATAGAAAACATTTTCGGTTCTGGTCACCAATCTTACAACTAAAATACAAAGAATTTGCACATTTATTAATACTCAAGTCTTACTTCCTCAGACTTTTCATTGTAAACTTATCACCAAGTCCGTATCCAGGCCAACATACAAGGGGGCATTTGGCTACAGCTAAATAAAGATTAAGAATATTACATGCCTTTAGAAACTGTCTAGTATTAGTTTTTATTGTAACTAAGGGCAGGGATTAAACACATTAAGTGCTTTAAATTTGTTTAATAGCTAGAAACTTACAGAGCACGTCCTCCCTCCAAGTGTGAAAATTCACTTTGAGCACTTATTAAATAAAGACATACCCAGTTGTGGCAGAACTGGGGAGTTGGGTTTCAGGGGGAGTGGGAATTCAATTAGGTGATAATTTTTTCCCCCTCTAGATCTATTAGAGGCATCAATATTCCACCCCCCCCCCCCCCAAAAAAAAAA
>CABFWB010002838.1:62940-95310 GCA_902151455.1 Timema bartmani
AAAAAAAAGAAACATAAGACCACTCCAAAAAATAAATTCTATAGTAGTTTAATTTTCAAAAAACTCGAGGACAAATCCAATAGCTTTAAGGCACACAATTTATTGTCAAAGGTTTGCCGGGGGAAGGCCCATGGAAATCTTTAGGCTGGGGGTGGGAGAACAAGTCCATCAAAATCCTTTTTTGGTTAATTAACCTCTTCTCTCCTACAAAATAAGGTTCTGATAATCAAAATGAATAATTTTAGAGAGGATTTCGTTTTTCTCTAATAAAGTTAGAGGTTTAAAAATCTGTGTTTGGAGAAAAGGTTCATAGCCCCCCGCCCCAAAAGCTTCATAGTCCAAAATTGGTACAGTTTTCAAATAAAGGTATTTCCAACTTGACCAAATGTATTGAAGATTTGAACTAGGCTACTGCTTTGCCTATCACACATATAACAAAAATGGCCAGTCCACCAGAGTGATTAAGACACTTCCTTTGCTTTCGCATTATCCCAATCAGAAGCGGATTTACACTATAGGCCCACTAGATACTGGCCTAGGGCCGGTGGCTTTAGGGGGCGGCACATTTTATATAACATTATTTTAATTTTTTCTTTTTAATAATTACGTTTATGGCGTGTACATGCCTGATTTTTACGTAGAAATCTTTTCTCGAATATTAAATGCCGCCCCCGCCCCCGGAGGGTGCATATTATAATTGTGCTTAGGGGCGCAAAATTTTTAAATCCACCACTGATCACAATACAATGGTAGGCAAAACACAGTAGATAAAAACACTCTCCAAATAAACAGAGATCAACCTTTCACTCTATTGCTATCCCTCCATAACTGAAAAAAAATATTGTATGCGCAAATATGCAGTACAACAACGACACTCACCGTTATACTTCTGGCACCTATAAGCAAAAGAAAACAATATTTGGTTTTGAACATGTGTTAAGTGTCATGTTTTATTATAGGTTATCCTCTTCGGTGGCCGCATGGTTTATGGCGTCACTATCACAACAAACTAGACTGTAGATGACGGAGAGACCGAGGCTAGAAACCCGGTTGGATGTACTGAGGGTGGTATTACCAAAATTGTTTTCCCTTTTCCCTCCATGCAAATACCTGTATAATTCCTCTTAATTACACCTTATCTGTCCCTAACCCACTAGCGTAATAATTAGTACATAGCTGTATAACCCAAATGGATAGTAAGACATGGTACTAGTTTTAAAACATTTTTAGGCCACTTATTAGGTTTGCATGCAACAACTATGCTGTAGGTCATTTGACAGATCAGGGCTATATTCCCTTCACTAAACCGTAAGAGACACGTATATACGTGTGTAAACAGAAAAACATTTATATACAAAAATTGTGTCATGATGTGAAATTTGTAATGTCATTATCAAGGTCTAAACATAAAAATTGATTAAAACAAATCACATCACATCACATTGCTTGAGGTGAGCATCATATTGACTACATTGTGTATAATTGGATATGATTTTCAAATGCTACTCTTGGTTATAGTTCTCATAAATAATTTAAGAAGAGCTTTGGTTTACATGAAGGGTGGCAGGGAAGTTTTGACCGAAGTTCGAGTTGGAAATTCAACTTGTCCAACCTCTAAAGCACTTACAAGAAACTAGAGATTGGCTAGACCATGATTTTTCAATATCGGTGATTACCGTGACCGTGATTGGAAAATATTGATGATTTATACCAGTGATTATACACGGTGATTGGTAGTCACAGTGTTTTGTCGAATTATATTTTTTTCGCTGTCTTAGTTTGTTGCTGTATCGATATTTTGCCCCGGTTACTGCTCTTTACTATTAGTAGATAAAAACACAAAATTGACAACTTTCCAATCTATAGAGATTAATAAATAACAGATGTATATTTGTAGAACGGAAAAATTTACGTTGGGAATCAACGTACTAAGAACAAAGACTAACTTTGAGGAATATTACCATACAATATTGCTTTATAAAATGTAAATTATTATGTTTAATAATCTCAACTATATCTGCTGTATAGTATATAATTATTATGTTTGGGTTACTAAAGTAAATTTGAGAAATATCCAACATGTTATTGTATTGAAAAGTTTAAGGAGATAAAATCTTACATTGATAAGTTATTTAGTATCTCAAATAGTTGTGGAGGTAAATAAATGTGTAGCCACCTCCTCAATTCCACAACGAATTAAGGCCGGTGTACAACAACAAAAACGATATCATTAGCAGAAAATTCAAAAGATATAAAAAAAACAAATATTTCAGAGGAGCCGATAGGACTAACATCAAACAAATGGACCGTACACTGATCCATTTGAGTTTTGTTTCCGCGAACCCGCTCTACAAATATTTATTATTAGAAACAATTCAAATATTTGCTATTATATAAAAAAAACTTCCCATGATTAGATGAAACTAGGGTACCAAAGTGACATAAAGAATAGGTAACAGTATAAGGTATTTTATTTATATAAAGAAGTTAGATATTTTAAATATGCTACAGAAGGATATATATATATGTATATGTGAACGTTATATAATAAACTCATAATAATATGAATCATCCATGATCGTCTCAATCATCAATAGTTCAAGTCGTAAAAAAGACAAGTGTAAACATTCACAACATTAACAACTTCAGTAAAAGACTAAATCTAACAAGTGAGCTGAAAGCTCTAAGTCAACAAAGTTTACGTTGCGAAATGACAACGCTCTGCATCAATCTAGCAGTGATTCTACTATCTAGTTCAAGTCGTAAAATGACAAATGTAAACATTTAAGGCATCTAACAAGTGAGCTGATGGCTCTAAGTCAATAATGTTTACGTTGCGAAATGACAACGCTTTACATCGGTCTAGCAGTAACTCTATTATTTCTTACTCACAATTATCAAAAACAAACACGTAGAGTAAAGAACCAAATCAATATTTTAAGATACAAAATACCTTTTTCTCAGTTGTACAGACTATAATCTTGTCTTTAAATAAAAGGTTAGCTTTCCAACAATATTTATAGATATTGACAAAAACCCAAAAGGGGATTTTTAGCCTACATTCTACAAAGGAACATTAATTCCCGCAAAATTATTCTAAGTAGATTTAATTTTTCTTAAGCCAAACAGGCTGTAAATTTAACCATAAAAAATTTGACATTTCCATGATATTACCAAATGTTACTAGACACAACCCGGAAGGGGCCTCCGTGTCTACAAGACAACAACAATAATGCTATGTTTCTATTTGAAAGATTGGACTTGTTCATTAAATTTCAAATGTTAGCCAAAAGGGAATTTTGATACACAATTGCCGAAAAAGAATTTTATACCTTTAGTATTCATCCTGAACACCAACGTGTTCCTGGAGGAAGTCCAGACAAGAGTAATCATTCATCTATTCTACACCAGTATTTATGCCAATATTTTAGCTCAGAGAGGGGGGAGAGGGGAAACGCCAAAACAAAGGAGAAACGCAACACATGACATAAGAGGGACGGAACATCTAGACGCGAAAGGACGGTTCGAGAAGCGTGGTGGAGCATGGAGAATGATCCAGACTAAAAGTTTCTATCGCTCACTGACGTCTCGGGCATCATACGTCACACTATTTTTCCCATGACACCTTGCGCTGACTTGAACTCCGTGCTTCATTCAGTCAGTCTTAGTACAAAGTTTATAGTGGAGTGTAGTTCGGGAGGCCGGCTCGGGAGACGTGATAACAACAACATAGGGCGATGGGGCATGGTAAGTCCACTTTGTATTACTTCACCAGTGCTTCGTTGATGTTTTAATCTTTTCTTGTAGTGGTTATTTCAATAAACGCTACAAATGGTTGCTTCTCTAAAGTACCCTAAGAGTCTAGAGTCCGCCGCCACAAAGTAATTAAGTGGAGGCTCTTTTTCAAAGAATATTTATTTAAACATGAGAATTAAGGACAAATCACCTTCAGTGAAATATCGCCCATTTCTACAAGTAACGTGAACATAAGATTTCTTGAATAGTTAAAAAAAAAATTTTGATAAATAATATGAAAGCATCTATCTTTATATGAGGCTTAATACTAGGTACATTTGGTTTAATGGGTTGGTTAACATGTTTAAAAAAAAAACGTCAGCTTCTTTCAAAGTTGTTGCTACAATAATTTTAATAAATATTATTTAGCTGTTATATGACACCATATTGAAATTATATGAATATTATATAGTATTTTGTGGTGGGTACGATGGCAATTTTGGAAAAACATTCCTTTCCCATAGAACGTTCACAGTATCGTTAATAATTAATTTTTTTTTAAACCAAATGCTCCATCTGATATTAATACTTAACCAAAATATTTCATTATTATCATATTATTTATAAAGTAGTTTCATACAAGGTGTTTACATTTTATGTATTATTATGTTACTTACAGGCACTTAAGACAAAATTCACAATGTTAATAGGGTGTCTAGCGACCAGAGAATTTGATCAAATTTCGAGAATTTTTGCATACCCTCTAAAAAAAAAATACACAAAATTTATTAATAATAGTTTAAATAACATTTTTGTTCCAGTTATGACACACAGCTAATCTATTTTAATGCAGCTGTCCCAGTTGAGCTTAGGGCCTACTAAAATCAATTCTCAAAGTCAACATGTGATTGTTGTATTGTCTTTACGCCCCTCTATTGCTTGTCTTTAGCCAAGGTTGAGCCATGGCTATGCACATACTTGAGAGTTTGATTACATTATAAGTAGAAGAAACCAAAAAGATTGTTTCTCACAAAAACTTTAAATTTTAGTGTTCTAAGGTGATATTCACCCTGGTTAAGCATAATCTATATTAGATCCTTATAGTCTTTACTCTTTCGCAATAGGAAATTAAAAGATCATTGCTGCACTTACAAAACACCCCCACCTATACCTATCTTGAGGTTCTATCCAGTCCACCTCATTACACCCTATCTATATCTTGAGCCAGTTCTATCCAGTCCACCTCATTACACCCTATCCCAAATCACCTTGTTTATGAACACCCTAAATTTGTTTTCATCATATAAGGTAAGATACCACATTTCACACCCAGAGAGTCCAACCTCTAAAACTATTGTTTTGTATATTCTTAGTTTTACACTCCTTGAAAGGCGAGATGTTAACCTACTTACCGAGTAATAGCATGCATTTCCTGTTTATATTCTTTTCCTAATTTCTTCTTTAATATCGTTAGTGCTATTAATAGTAGGCTAATTATAATTTTTAATTTCTTGTTCAATCACCTTATGCTTAATCAACTAAGTTAATAGGAAAATATAATATGCATATTGTAGCCTATTTGGTCTAGTCAAACTTAATGAAACAAAATGATTTCAGAAAATTCTCTAAACTTGATCAACATTTTTCAGTTCTAAAAAGTTTTTACTGAAAGATTTTTATTTTTCTAATTTCCTTTTAGCACTACACCTATATATTCTAATTATGCTAATGTGTTAGGGATGAAGGTTGAATGTAGAGGAAATGTACCCACATTTACTTGGAGGCGGAGTGGAAACCTATTTAGGAAAAACCACTTTCAGTACACCTGGCCGGGATTCTAATCTTGATCTCTATTCATCATCATTCTAGTCTATTGCTAGAGCTATAACTTAACTGTAGTTAGACCATGCGACCATCAAAGCGGGTAAAAGGGGAATTAACTTTGGTTATGAATACAACCACCTTCAATGCCAAGTATCTGCTGACCGAGATTCAGTGATAGCTCCAGGAGCCGATGAATATACACATCCAGCTCAAACTCGGCCTTATGAGTGAAGAATGAACCTGGGAGCTAATATTTCTGGCGATTAATTATATTAATTCATTGTCTTGGCCAATTATTAATTGATTTGAATAGATTTGTCAAGCTCATTAAAGTTGGATATTAAACATTTCTTAGCATTAGACCCGCTTTGATGGTCGGAAGGTCTAAAGCCTCACTCTTGCAATGAACCGGAATGCCGATGACAGGGATTTTAGTGTTCGAATGCCGGTCAGGTCTACTGAGGGTGATTTTTCCTAAAATAGTTTTCCACTCTCCCTCCACAAAAATGTGGTTGATCTTCCTCTAAATTAAATCTTCCTCATCCCTAACACATTAAGGTAATTGGTACATATGTGTACAACCCTAACAGGTAGTAAGACGTGGTGCTGCTGCTAATAATGTTATTAATATGACAACCACAATAGTAATAATGTAGCATTAGTTGTGATTGTTTTTGGCGAAATGACCATTAAAGTCTATGACTTTAAACTCATATCCATACAATTTATTTAATCTCACACCACAGATGATGGCGGTTGTAGCTACAGCCGAAACGTTGAAAATTATTATATCTTCAATGCGGCTCAAGCCTGAAAACATCCATTTTAATTTTTCTATATTGTTTTATGTCTACAAGACTATTAAGTATAGGCCTACACATATTGTTTAATGTGTAGTGTCGATGGACATCACAACATTATAAGTTTTCTCATACTTTATCCATGCTATAATTGTGTTAGAGTATATTTGTACTAAAATGTTAAATTGTCAGACTTTTATATAACTATTTAATCACATACTATAATACTAACAAGTAACAACTACAATGTTAAAGGTAAAATATTAAATGTTAATTCACTGCTTACTAATAATAATTGCAACATTAATAAATGCGAGGTAGAACCGAATTGTTCTCGACAAATTGAGGCTGTCTTCCCAGAAATAGAGCTAAACAAGCACTGCTATTTTTGGGATGGAGGGAAAAGGACCCCGTTTCTAGTTTTGACACTGTTGCCAATATTGCAACAAAACAAACTAAACAGGTGGGGGCAAAGTGAACCCAAACACACATAGTAGGCCATATAAAGTCTGTTCACCGTAGGAATTGTTTTCTGAAAGGCCTTTTTCCCTACCAGAAATCTATTATATAGTAGGATATTGGTAGGAAAAAAGACCTTTCAGAGAGTAATTCCTACCGTGAATGGAGTATACCTTATTACTTACTTGGGAGCTACTACAATTTGTTTACTCAACCATTCAACTTTGGCCTACTTCCTATACAAAGTATAAATAAATTGTTAAGATAAGTGGAAAATAAAAATGATCACCATCATCAGTTGATGTTTCCGTCTCTGCGGTTCGTCTGGCACACCCTCTTCCATTCCTGTCAATCTCTCCAAACTTCTCCCTCAGCCACGTGTCTCCCTTCCTCTCTTTTAGCTTCCATGTCCTTCTGCGCTTGGTCCATCCATCTTGTTCGTGGTCTTCCAATAGGTCTTCTACTCTTCTCTTTGTTCTGTAAGGCTTTCTTAGGCATTCTGTCCTCCATTCTCATCACATGACCTAACCACAGCAACATTTTTCTCTTCAGTGTCTCTTCTAATGGTATAGCTCTTAAACTATCCCTAATTGTTTTGTTCCTTATCCTGTCTCTTCTTGTTACATTCTCAATGCTTCTCAGGAACCTCATCTCTGCTTCCTGCAATCTACTTAAATCTCTTTTCATCCATGTCCAGGTTTCAGAGCCGTATGCCTAAAATTATATGAAGGTAGTGTGATTTGGAATAGACTTGTTTAGCTACTTAGAATTGATGTTCTCAAAACTAGTATATAATTATTTATTAAATTGTGATTCATAACTCGATCAGCAGGAGTAACAATTATTTTTTTAAATCACTGGCTTTTAAAGCTTAAATATCTATTCTTATAATTGTTTATACTATACTTCAGCTCCAAGCCATGGACTTGAATATTAATTTATTTTTATTTATGATTTGCTACCACTAATTCTCAGGTTTTTTTATGGTAAAGTTTCTGTTTTTTACTCTACAGAATCACTTAAACAATGAACGAAGAAAACACTGAAGAAAATTCTTCAAATCATGAAGAAAATTCTTCGAATCATGAAGAAAATGATTCAGAATCACTACACACAGTTAACAATCCTTCTGTCACTAACGAGGAATACTTCGCCGCTCTGGAAATTTGGCTTCGCGACAGCTACATGATGATGAATATGCATATGCATATGCAATTTCTATCCATGTTATACCAACATAACCAGGCTTTACTAGCAAACCGACCACAGGATATGACTATACCATTGGCTCTACATATTCCACCTTCCAACATTACGTTCAGACAAACTCAAGCACAGACTACCCCTCATGTTGTTGCACGTCAAACACCACACCAAACAGAAGGTAACAACTTTTAGCCTATTTTATATTATTATGACAGCCACTTTGGTGGCTGCATGGCTTTAGGCGCCACTCTTGAAATAGACTAGACTGTCGATGACTGGAAGATCGTTGTTCGATCCCCGTTGGGTGTATTGAGGGTGGTTTCCCCTAAATGGTTTCCCCACTTTCTCCACGTAAATGCTGGTAAACTTCCTCTAAATTCAACTTTCCTTATCCCTAACCCATTAGCATAATTATAACATAAACGAAGGGGCAGTAAGACACGGTGCTAAAAAAAGCTTCGACTAACTAATCTAAAGGCCTGAAATTAAGTTCTCTGTTTGGCTAAAGTGAGCCAGTTATAAAAGAATTTCATATAAATGACAGACACAGTGTTGCAATAAAGAACCAAGAATTCACTTTCCTCATCCTCATCTTTGTCTACACTTTGTCTAATTTCATATTTTAGTGTTGAAAATAGTATATTTTATTTTAAAGTTAAAAATACAGCACAGTCATGCTAATCCAAAACTAAAATCGTCAAGGATGTTCGGATTATCAAGGGATGTTAATAAAAAACTGCACAACACCATTAACTAATATATTGTTGATAAATTATTTGTAAATGGATTCTTATAAAGGTCTATATGTCTTATTAATTTGGCTTTAAAACACATTCTCGTATTTATGGGTGGTTCTTCTTTGTATCAAAAATGGTAAACATACCCATTACCCATAGAATAGGCTAGCTAGTTTTATTAATATTTTGCCTTTCTCAAGTCTGTCAAAAATCACACATATCTGTTTTAGACTTAATGTGTTATGTTTTCTTTTGTTCAACAAAAATGTACAACAAATTTATCTAAACACAAGACAAAACATCAACAGAAAGTTGTTGCGATGAGATAAAGAGGAAACACCATTGTGACCTTGAGTGCGGTTGAAGGGAACAGAACTAAGGGAGGTTTGGATTACCACATCTTCCAGACTATCACACGTTAATACTAGCAGGACTGTGCTGTAGTATATTATATTATATTTTAATGTTGAAAATAGTATATCTCATTTTGTTAAAGGAGCCATTTTATACATCATTCCGAAGTTGTGGAAAAGACTTGTTGCTGAACTTATCGACTTTTTCATCCTCTGCATCCTCAAATTTATTTTGACCTTCTTTCTCATTGACATGTTCGAATTTATGTAAGTTTCAAATAATTCTTTTTACATTTTATTTCTTATTACATTTTATTGATGTCACTTGTTTTGAAAATCATTTTTTTCTTTTTTATATCAAAACAATGCTATATTTATCATGTTCAGTTGAGTTTAACAAAAATTTAAAACTCTCCTTGCTCTTTGCATTGTTAGAATTGTTTAAAGATAAGTTATTATGCAGAGTATTTAGTATGTATTTGACAGTAAGTACATCTTCACCAGGGCCATAAATAAAATTGTACACATAGAACATGCATCTATATTGCATTTACAAATGCTTTTAAAATAATCTTGGAAGCATTGTAAAACTTTTACAACTTATGCCATTTAATTAATTTAGAACCTACCCTTCTTTCTTGTGGAGTTGATAACTAGTAGAGACCCGCCTCGGTGGCGTAGTTGGCTAACGCGCCAGTCGTGTTGAGCCAGACCACCGAGGACGGGAAGATCGAGGTTCGAATCTCGGTCGGGTGAACTGGGGGAGGTTTTTCCTAAATGGTTTTCCACTCTCCCTCCACGCAAATGCGGGTTCACTTCCTCTAAATTCTATCTTCCCAATTCCTAATCCATTAGTGTAATTAGTACTTAAGCGTATAACCCGAACGGGTAGTAAGACGCGGTGCTAAATAATAATAATAATAACTAGTAGAGTGTTATCTGGTTATATTAGTCCTACACCATATACCCATTGTCATATAAGTTAAACTAATNAATCCATTAGTGTAATTAGTACTTAAGCGTATAACCCGAACGGGTAGTAAGACGCGGTGCTAAATAATAATAATAATAACTAGTAGAGTGTTATCTGGTTATATTAGTCCTACACCATATACCCATTGTCATATAAGTTAAACTAATTTTAAAATCATTATTTGCTAACCCATTCCCTGACACTTGTTTAGCACAGCGGTCTATGCAGGCCCAGCAGCCATTTTTCTACTCGTATACTCTTATCTGACACATATTTTCGCTACTCACTTATTTTCTCATTTAATGCTTTATATTCATGGTCATAGTATAGCAGTGAGCTGGTAGTCCCATCTATTAGCTTCAATATGAAGTATTCAGACTGGCTAAAATTACAGGGGTTCATTAATAGATGGTATTACAATAACTTATTGAAATGAAACGTCGATTCATGCCCATGCCAGGGAACGTTTAGACACACAAATGCGTTCAACGCCTGCGCCAGGGAATGGGTTAGTTTTCTAACAATATTGTGTTTAAGTATTTCTTCTTAGAAGTTCTCTTATCTACAAGTTTATGATCTTTGAGAACTGTTGTTCGAAAAACACAAGCCAATCATTAGAGGTTCTAATGACATTGTCCAATGTATAGGTGATAACAATGCTCTACCTTTTTCCTTTGATTAATGAACTGATATTTTTACAAAATTAGCTTGCTATTTGCAAGCGCAAACAAAGCAAAATACCAACTATTAAAAATGAAGGTTTTATTTGAAATTAAAAAAAAACCTATCAAACAAATTGTAGCACATCTTGCTTGATGATGGGTTTTAGTCGAACTGGTTCAATATAATTAATTGCCGCTATGTTGCCTCTATATATGAGGCATTCTAACTTAACTTTAAATTTTGTACCTTAACTTTAAATTTTGACTTCACAAAATTTAAATTTTCAATGACATTGAAAAGTGTAGCTATGGATATTATTTGAATGCACAGAATTTGAGCTTTTACTTTCTAATTCCCAACAGAGCAGAAATTTTTCAAAGCTAGGAAGGAAATACATTTTTTTTAGTGAAAGAAACCTTGAAAATGTCATTACCATCGCTTCTTTGATTCTCCATCCAAATAAATCTATAAGTTTTTAAAAATCATTTCTCCTTGATGAATTCAATGCTTAGTGATTCCTTTTACCTTTGAAAAACTTCTGCTCTGCTGAGAATAGAAAGTAAAAGCTCATATTCCGTGCATTCAAATAATATCCATAGCTATAATTTTCATTTTTAATTAAAATTTAAATATTGTGAAGTCAAAATTTAAAGATACGGTAGAATTCCTCATACATATATCCATATTATTTAACTATACTCCATTCACGGTAGGAATTACTCTCTGAAAGGTCTTTTTTCCTACTTATATCCTACTATATTATAGATTTCTGGTAGGGAAAAAGGCCTTTTAGAAAACAATGCTGAACAGACTTTATATAATCAATTGATGAGTACTTCTTTTTAATTATGCGTAAATATTTTAAACATTTATAATATTTATAATTCATTAACTTCACAATAATCCAGTATCATTAAGGAAAACAAAATGAGAGCAAAATATTAACCAAATAATAAGTGGACTTTGTAAAGATTGTTAAGGCATTGTGATTTCAAAGGTAGCCCAACTACTTTTGAAATGCTTTTCTTTGAATTCAAATGCTTTAAAAGTTTCATAGTCTTCACATTGTTCCAAAGTGGATGGGTTCAAGTAATTAAAATCTCACTATAAGTGTGGTCTTGGGCATCAGCAACTTTTAGATTGGAATAAATAACTTCTAAAACAACAATAAAATACAAATTAATAAAACATTGATATTATAAACATTTATAATTAATCCAATTAAATATAAAATAACTGTTTTTTTAGTGAGCTGGATGAGTTCCTAATGGCAAAATACAATTATAAGATTGATTACAATGCAGCAATGAAGATAACATCTGAGATTATAGTTTTAGAGATTATTCATCGCATCATTGTATTTATTTATGAGGTAAGCATGAATAAACACCTCTTAAAAATATATATCTTTTGAAGGTAATGTAAGTACATGGAGATAAAATTCTCGAATCTAAAACCGAAATAAGGCCTTTCGTCAAAATATATTTGAAAAATAATTGAACAATGTTTTCTCATAGTTCGTATATTTATTTGATAGCTATAATAATATTTGGAGGTGTGGGTGAGGACTGAATATGATTGTTTCCCAAGCTCGTTATTTTTACTAAACCAATCATCCGTTGACTGACTCAGGATCAATTAAAAAAGTAACCTTCTTCAGTGGCCGCCTGGTTTAAGGCATCACACTCACAATGGACCAGTTTTCCGATGACAGGGAGATCTGAGTTTGATCCAGGATGAGTATACTGAGGTTTTTTTTTCCTAAATGGTTTTCCACTCTCCTTCCACACAAATGCAGGTACATTTATTCTAAATTCATCCTTCCCCATTCGGTGGCCGCATGGGCTAGGGTGTAATTCTCTTGTTAGACCAGACTGTCAACAACAGGGAGATTGGGGTTCGAATCCTGGTCGGGTGTATTTGGTGTGGTTTTTCCAAAATGGTATTCCACTATCCCTCCATTCAAATGTGTATACACTTTCTCTAAGTAGGTTTTATTTTAGATTAAATACATATTTCAAAGCATCTTCATGCTCGGCGATTTATATCCCCCATGTCTCATGTCCTTAAAATATTTCCATCTGCAGATAACACAGACTGGCAGTAAGATCCCTGGCACATGTACACAAATATAGGAAATAATTTAGGGGGCTGGGGCAAAAACATGATAACTCTCATAGATTTAGATGGGATGTATTCACTATTCAAACTTCTATAAAATTGGTAAAATATTAATTGAAATTAGCTATCGTCAAGGTCTTGACTGACTATAAAAACAACTTTTAGTTCAAGAGGTGAGCTGCCAGAAATCACTGCTAACACAATTTTTCATAAAATTAGGGTTATTATTTTTTCCTTCTGAGCCCCTCAATTATTTGTTTGTGTGCAGGAGAATGCATTAAAGCACAATTGCCATTAAAATACCCCTCCAAAGTGCTACTAATCCCAAAATTAACCTTGGTAAACAAATTTCATTTTAACTTTGAGTAATTCTTAGGGCACAGTTACATTTGTTAGTTGGATAAACTTTTTTCATAGAGATGTTTATAATCCCTGGTACTGTGACAACTACAATTCTGATCACCGCCAAAAATTAAGTATTTGAAATAAAATTTAACTCTTATTTTTACCATTGTTTACTTAATATTTACCATGGACAAGCCACTTAATTAGTGACACTCAAGAGATTTAATGCTTGATTCAAATTTCAAGTTGTATAAAAAAGTGTTTATGTTCATATTTCCAGGGCATGTTATTAGTAAGTGTCTTTCTTAAGATAAGAGGGAAAAGAAGGATAATTTTTTGTTACTTAACCAGTATATTCTTGGAGAGAGCATGAAAAATTACTTAGTTAAATATCCTTTTTAGTGTTCTCAATTAGAATCAAACCTTTAGCTTTCAAGACACAGGGAAGCATGCTAATGGCCACTCCAACTTGGTCACTTGTAGACCTTATTATGCAACCAATAGTTAAATCCCTTAATGACTTTATGTTTATAACTCTCTTTGGTGGCCATATGGTCTAAGGTGCTATTCTCACAATAGACTAGATTCCCGAAGACGGGGAGATCGGGTTCAATCCCGGACCGGAGTTCTGAGGGTGGTTTTCCCTAAATGGTTTTCCACTCTCCCTCCACACAAATGCGGGTATACTTCCTCTAAATTCAACCTCCCTGATACCTGCTCTGATGGCCGCATGCTCTAGAGTGTCACTCTCATGTTTTACTAGACTGCCGATAACAGGGAGATCAGGGTATGAATCCCAGTTGGCAGGGGTTTTCCAAAACGGTCTTCTACTTTCCTTCCATATAGACACATATACCCTTACTCTAAATTCAACCTCTTTCATCCCTAACACATTAGTGTAATTAGTACAAAGGCGGGTAACCCAAACAAATAGTAAGGCGCAGTGCTAAAAAAAAGTTGTATTCTTTGGATCGATTATGTTGTGAAACAATTTTGGAACTTATTGTTTGCAGGGATACTTTTTGCAAAGACAAGTTGGTATTCAACACATGGGAGGTGCCACACCGGGTAAAATTTATATGGGTTTACGTGTGGTGAAGTGTGACCAGGTAATTCCATTTGGACAAGAACCTTATTTTGCATGCTGGGTAAAACCTGGCACAAACTTGGACTGTAAATATTCTTTTGCTCGCTCGTTTATTAAGAACATACTATTAGTGGTACTGTTTCCTTTATGGTTTGGATATTTTCTATTCCGATACAACCGTACCGGATATGATGTTGTATGTCATACGATGGTGGTGGAAGTGGAAAATCAATTCCAGAGAAGACAGCGGCGCCCGGCACCTTAACTAATACTATTCTTGTGTAAGCGCATTATTTAGTAAGTTGTTATTATCTACTGTCTATGAAAGTTTTGGTGAGCATATTTTTCAGTCATTCAAACTATAAACAGCCTACAATAACTACACTCAGGTTTATAATGCGTGTGTTAATGATGAATGAGCTGACAAACTGTACTCATTATCATGGTTGAAATTTGAAATCTATTCCTTTAAATCACAAAATGCTGAAGTTCTTCATACAATATCATTAATATTTTTAATTTGTTCATGTCTAAAACACATTTTTTAGTTCAGTTTAATAAACTTCCAATATAGCAAAGTATTTTAAACAACTAGGCTAATCATATACACCCTAACTTTAAGACTATGAATCTATTTATAGATTTTGGCAGTAAATACTATTTGTAAAAAAAGATGTCAATTACCCTGCAGGGAATTTTTAAAGATATTTAAATAGTTTTTTAATAAATTAGTTATTTATTGGTATTGTTGTTGCTAGTTAAAGTTCTTCACAAATTATTCTTATTTATTTGATTACACTGAAATTGAAATATTAATAAAAATGTTATTAAATTGATTATTTGTGTGTTTTTATTAAATTTTACTTAGAAATTTTATTGGTTCAAAATTTTGTATAAATAATACAATCTTTAAACATTTAAACATGTATACAACCAATAAATGTTCAGAATTTAAAAGCAGTAATTATTCATTGTATTGAGCACTTTTTTAATCCATCTATGATTTATATGTATTTGTTTAATATGGCACAAATTATAACATTTTTTTATAACATTAACAATTTAATAATGTTATTGTTAGATAATAATTTCTTGAAGGAATTTGTTAGCAATTAATAAAATTATTTCTATTAATTAAGGAAATATAAATATAATCCAGTAATTTGAAATATATTTTGGGTGAATCTCATTCAAATGAGTTTTCAGCTATCATATGTGCTAGAACATTTGTATATTTTTATAAGAAGGTAAGTTAAATTTAAAAAGTTTATAATTTATGTTTTACTTAAACAATAGAAAAGTGGTGCCAAGAGGCTGTATTAAATTAAACATTGAAAAGAGGTTAGAAGGGCAAGGCCTACACACTTTCTGGTAAGTTTGTAGGTCTTGCCATTATATCCTTCTTTCAATGTTTAATTTAATAATTTATGTATTAAACATTTAATTATTCCTTGGGTATATCCTTCACTATTATATAATAATGCTATGTTAATTTAAACATTATATTTGACACATTTTATTAGTTTCATTGCATATTTAGGTATATACAAACTAATAATTTTTACCAGGGTTGCCACACACCGGGATAAAACAGGGGATTTCACAAAAAACCAAAAATAAGCCACTTGAATATTTTGGGATTTGGGACATTTTACTGCATGGCTTAAATAGTAGGCCTTTGCATTAAAGTAAAAGTGAACTGAAGAACTAGGTATGTTGATTAAAACGCGTGTCTAATCCTACTGCTCTTCCTTATTTTCACCTTAAAACATGGGTTTGCTCATCAGCTTCATATATTTCCCCATCAAAGTCAAGTCATCCTCTTCTAAATAATCTAGAAAGTATTGAGAATGTTGTTTAAAAAAATAGTGGCAAGCCTATGTATGTTTTTGGTTTGGTTTGGTTTAGATTATGGCTCTAGAACAGGGATGGAAAATCTATGGCATGCATGCCACTGGGTGGCACGAGAACACGATTTTGGTAGCACACCTACATGGGAAAAAAAATGATTAAATAAAACTTTTTCCAAACTTCATATAATTTTTTGAAGCCAATAATATTTTGACTAATTTGTAAACTATTATGTAAGCTTTGGGTTTAACATATCAATTTATTGTCTTTATTTCACCAAAGGTGTCACTTTGAATCTTTTTGCATTAAGTGATTGAAATTAATACTACCTAAGGTACTTTGACAATTTAATACATATTCCCTCTTTAAAATTTAGGCGTTATTAAAATATTTACCATTTGATTTGAGTTATTCATTACATTTAATAATATTTAACAAGTATTGATTTTTGAATATTCATTAATAATATTAAATAAGAGTTGGCACAATAGACTAGTTCAAAATTAAGCCAGTCCTTAAGTGCCACACCGGTTGGAAACGGTTTTCCATCCCTACCATAGAATATCTTATTTTCAAAATGTTGTGTTGGACACATTTTCTAGATTCATGATCCTTATAGGTTAATAATCTAAAAAGCTCTTTGTTAAATGTTTTTTTAGTAATAATTTCTTCTTCGAGATTATCTTTTCCATTGTATAACATGTGTGTTGCTTTAAACATTATGTTTGTCACTGTTTATTAGTTGCATGTAGATTTTAATTATATAAGCTAAAATTCTATGTATTTAATGTTTCATTATTATCTATCATATGGATTCTTTTCCCATTCGCACACTCTCAAACATTGTTTATTAAACTTTTCATTTTGCTTCTTGAAGCTTTTAGGTGTATTAACTAACATTTGACTGTTTCTTTAAGATTAATTTCATCAAAATATTATTTTTAGTGTATAACATGGTGCTACTTTAAATGTTGTGTTGGAATATTTATATATGTTTCACATATTTTCCAGGCACAAGAGCTACCAATCTTGATGTTTATAATTGGTGCTCCCTCAGACAATACCTTAAGTATTTTTTTAATTGCTTGATTAAAAGTTCAAGGAATAAGTTACAAAAATTAATCTTTAATGTTTCTTTAAGATTCATATAGGACTCAGAATATCCTTAATCATTTATTTACATTTGTACGTCCTCAAATCATGCTAGCTACAATTTATTAGCTCCATAAATTAAGTTGAATAAATTAAAAATTAATGAGATTCCCTTAGATTTCTCACTCTCTTATTGTAATAATAATAATATGTGTGTATAATATTACAAAGCCACTGCTTTGAAACACAGCCATATGAGTCTTAATTACATAGTTTTGCAAAATGAAGTTTAACGTAAAAGGCCAGACATGGTTTTTCATATAAGCAAATAAAGTCATTGAGAACTAGATTGAACTATGTTTGAGTTTCATTAAAGTTTCTATTTGATTATTATTATAAACTAAATCTAGTTTGGAATATGCTGCATGGATATCTTTGGTTAGTTTTGGCTTGTGATCAACCAGTGACAATTAGACTTTTTCTTCGATCCATGGGAGCTCTTGACTCATTTTAGTTTTGGAAGGACTCTTATTAAACAATATACTTACCGAGATATTTTGTCACTTTATCAAATTTTCTTTGTGTCAGTATGAACCAGAACAAATAATAATAATAATAATAATTAATAATGCATTTGCCTACAATTTGCTTGCATAATATATTATAAGTAAGAAAACAACTTGAAGTTTTATCGATATTCAATTTAGAAGGAAACTAATTTAACTAAAAAAAAGTAAACTTAACACAAGATATTAATCTTAAATCAAATTTCACTTATAGAAAATCAACACAAACAAAAATTAAATTAAATTTGGGTTTAATAATTTTTTTATTCATTTCAATTAAACAAAAAAATCTAAAAAATAAACAAAATAATTACATACAGAAAAAAACCTTTTTTAATATAACCATTTGATACAAGGCATGCCATTTTTATATTTTATATAATACAGCATTTGAAATAAATAAAGTTTATAAGGCTTTTGGGTGGACATACAAAATATTTTTAAAATTCTTAAACATCATCAACTACCTTTAAGTATGAGAATATTAATATTTACTCTAGACTGATTCAGAAGATGTGTAGGGGATTAGATATATTTATAACTATATATTATTTAGGATGAAAATAAAGATGAATCTTGAATTTTAATGATTTAATTACCCGCCTCGGTGGCGTAGTTGGCTAACGTGCTAGTCGTGTTGAGCTCGACTGCTGAGCACGGGGAGATCGAGGTTCGAATCTCGGTCGGGTGAACTGGGGGTGGTTTTCCCTAAAAGGTTTTCCACTCTCCCTCTACGCAAATGCGGGTTCACTTCCTCTAAATTCAACCTTCCCAATTCCTAATCCATTAGCGTAACCATTAGCGTAATTAGTACTTAAGCGTATAGCCCGAACGGGTAGTAAGACGTGGTGCTAAATAATAATAATAATAATAATAATAATAATAATAATAATAATGATTTAATTCTTATATTTAACCTATGACATAATGAAATAAATTTATCCTTGGCTTACTTAAATATGATCAGTAAAAAGCTGCGAAAATTTTTACAATGGGCTCGCAGTTTTTTTTATGTTTTAATGAATTTTTAATATAAGGAAATATTAATACAATGATACAGGAAAATATTTTAACATTGTTTATTAAATCATATTTGCTCTAGGGGTAAGGGGTCAAATTTCTGTACTGGGGGTCCGGGGCTCAATCCTCTGTCCCGGTACAGATTTATCTGATTGCCAAACCCTTCCTTCACCTCTGACAAGATGTGTATTAATGATAATTTGTGGAATGCCAGGCCTCCACCGTGGTCCAGATCTCACGTTAAACTGTAGGTCCTCCATTTCATCTCACATTTACCCTACCATTACACATTAGTGTAAGTGCATATAACCCGAACAGGTAGTAAGACGTGGTGCTAATAATAATAATAATAATAGCAGTAGCAGTTGCAGATTACCTATACACAGGTGTTCAAAAAATGCAGCTGCCATATATTAGTGGCATTCTGTCACATGTCTCAACTCCACAAGCGCACAAGTCTTACTGAATCCAGTTTCAGTTTGCCCATTCCTTCTACGTTGCTAGCACACTTGTTGTAGGTGTCTTTGTTATTTATACTGTGCGACACCGACTACTTAACAGATTTGTTTCATCAATAATTATTAAATAATTATATTATGGAAAATATAATCTATTTATAAAAATCGTACATTCTTTTTGTGAAAATAAATAAATAAATAAAAATGTTAACAATGGGCTCGCAAATTCAGGCAACTTGAACAATGGGCTCGCTTGAGCCCACTTCAGCTCACCACTAATGATAATGGTCATTCCAACTAGGCTATATCACCATAATTGCGGTATAGCTTGAACACTGCACACTAGGTTACTACTGACTCAATATTGCTGACTTCTGGATTTAAGAATTACCTCTATTATAAATTATCAGAAATTATATTACAAATGTTATATTAAATAAAGTGATAACTGGCAGCAATGACTGAATGATTTGATTATTGTGCTAGACTTTGCTTTGTCCTGAGAGGCTAAGATTCAAACCATACTAGTTGAATTGGGGATGATTATGCCATTTTGTGGTTCCTCATTCTCTAGCTACAAATATTTGTGCAGTTCCTTAAAATATTTTTCTCCATGCTGTTTACTTAGGTTGGATATTCTATGTGCTAGTATAAATATGTTTCCCAGCAGAGAAAGGCTTAAATAACAGAAAAAGTATCAACTGAACAGTAGAAGTCTGCGATTACATGGTGGTAAAACCTGGAAAAGTTAAGGATTTTTTTTGATGACAAGGAAAACAGTAAAAGGATGGGGAAATTTAATTAAAAACAAGGAAAATCAGAAGATTTAAAACTTGTCTGAAAACCCCATTATGTTTGCACTTAACACTGAAAAAAAAAAGTTGAATGCTACCTAAATACCATAAACATGTTTAGTTTAAAAGTGATTAAAATGTTTATGTTGCCTAGCGGCTAGCAATTTTTTTTAAAAAATTTTGTGATCACTTTTATAGATGGAATAAAAAAGATAATCATTCACCATAAAAAAATGGAAAAGAGTGGTCAGGAATAGTTGGAAAATCTTTTCTTGAAAACCTTAAAAAGTCGGGGAGTTTTGTAGCCATCTTGGATTACTAACTGGATATTCTGCTATAGAAAACTGTAATAAGCCTTATAGTTTAGTACTCAAAAACTTAAAAATCATCTTTAAGTTATTTTTTTATCTAATTTTAGTACTAATATATTTGTTATTAATGACGTTGTATGAGTGTTTATGTCAAGCAATCTTTTGACAATCCATTCTATGCTCAAAATTACATGGTAATCTTTTTTTTTCAGTAAATTAAATGTTTTATCATAAGGCTTGAAATTATTTATTCAATGTCTGATTTTACATGATTATTATCTCTTAATATATTATGCATGGATTATGGTTGTAATGTTTTTAATGAAAGATCCAAATATAATTAAAAAACTCAATTTTATTAACATCGGGAGCATTAGAAGAGGTACAATTCAAGGCGTTAGATCCTTCCACTAAGACATGTGTTTATAGAAAATAAATCTTTAATCTATTCACATACAGTAAACAGTTTGTTCAGTTTATATTTGGTACACTTAAATAATAACAAAATACATTACTTAACACAGATAGTATAGTACTTTTAACTTAACTAAAACATTTCCGAATTACATTTGTGGTTTAAAAAAAATCCAAGCAATTAACTATGGATTAAAAATAAATTTCAAAATATTAAATTTAAATGAGCAATCCTGAAAATATTTATAGGTGACTAGCACATAAAGGAGGTGATAAATGTCACAAATAACATTAAGATAGTAAAAACCATGTGTTAATCTATTATTGTGTTGTCCTTTAAACAGCTTGAAGACAAAGACATAATGTCAACAAATTTTTCTTTTACCATTTATTTAAAAGAATATTCCGAAGTTGTTTCTTTTAGGTTTTGAAAAATATACACTTATTATTTATTTTACTATATTACACTATCCTCGAGTCTCGACTTGACTCATTTTGTCACTTTGTGTATACATAGTATAATTTAAATATAAATATAATAAAAACAAGATAAATAATGAATTCAACATATCTTAGATTAATTCATTCATTAAGAATGTTGACAAACCGACTAACAGTTTAATCCTTGAAGAGAGTTTCCATTTGAAAAATTATAGATAAAAAAATTCGAGGGGAAAAAAATAAACAGAAGAGAATAAAGATGTACAAGAAAAATATGTTGGTAAAGTAAAACCAAATAAATGTTATTTTCATAGATTTCTATTACACTATTATTATTACATTATAAAAGTAATTCATCAACAATAATTTAAAGGCTTAGTCTTTGTATTAATGGTTTACCAATTTAGGTATGCACTGCCTACCTAGTTTGTTAAAAATCACTCTCATAACATAGTTTTTATAAAGTGGTTACATCTGAAGGGGTATTATCATATTCAGATATTTAAAACCTTATCTTAAACATAAGTTTACTTTTTCAAACAGCTCTCGAACAATAACTCACTTGTTTAAATGGTGTGTAGGTGGTTTAATTATGTAATATTGCTGATAGCAAAAGGGCAAACCATGTTTAATCTGGTACGTCATGTCTTTAACACTCACCAAAAGTATTTTATTTATTTTTATTTCTTATACTCTTAAGAGAAGCTAAGAACTATTATCATCTGGGACAGCACTTGAAGTGAACTCTAAACCAATTGTACACAATCGTCTTTCTCACTAATCTTTGTAGATGTTAAATGATATTATTTAAATATTTCTTTAACATTTTCAGGGTTTAAGGGATACATCTACATTCAAATTGTCATAGAAAGGGCCTTTTAAAAATACAAACTTTTTAGGCCAAAACTGATAGTATTGTTGTTATTTTATAGGTATTGATAATATCTATAAAAAGTGACGGCTACAGATAACATGATGTGTTGTATGAATATGTGAAATTAGAATCAGAAACGTTTCAAGCTTTCAGATAAGGTATTTCCTATGAAAATTGGCCTGTACATAATTTAAAGGAAGAAGTTTCATTCCAACAGTAAGTTCTCCAAGGAGTTATACCATTAAACATGCCAAGCCTTTTTGAAAACACTTTGTTTGCATCCTGAAGAAGTCCAAGTTTATTAGTCCTTTTGGATGGAAGTAGATGGAGTGAGAGTGATGGTTAACTAGATGTGTGTTCTAATACCATAATATACCATAATGACCCAAAAATAAGCCACACTTTTTTCCCAGAAACAGCTTTGATATAACCTTAATGCGGGCTATAATCACACTCTTAGATAATAAGTACCAAAAATGTATATATATTTATATAAATCGAAATAGTTACTAATCACCAACACTGGATGGTGTGATATGCCACTTAAAATAGTTGAACCTTGATTTTATATGTATGTTATTCGTGTCAACACAAAGATGGCTGCCAAACCCTTCAAGATTAGTTTATTCACTGCATTCTACTGACATATATTTTTACTACTATAGGGGGAAAAGTGGATTTTATTTGCTTTATAAAAATTTAGCTGCATTATGTTGATCGAAGTTGCTATTCTTTGGTGAGATAGTTTAGGTGTGTGTACAAAATTCGGAAGTGATAAGATGGCAGACCATATTAAAAACATTTTAACTCTAAATATTTGCTTTTCTCTGCAAGTGATCTCAGTTTAACTGTAAATATTTATTATTCCATGCAAACGATCTCATTTTGACTGTAAATGCCATTTTTGTTTTTCCTCTTCAAGTGGTTTACTAAACAGTGATTTGATTTGAACTATAAATATTGTTTTTCCTTTTTAAGTGATTAGCATGAAGTGATTTTATTTTAAATGTATATTGTTTTTCCTATGAAAATGGTTGCAAATTTGGGGTGTGGCTTATATCGGGGACTTATTCTCGGGTCATTACTAGAAACACCAAAATTTAACTGGTTTTTATGAACTTTTCCTTGGTAAATTAAAATTACTATCAAAACATTTATCTTTCTTTACAGCATTCTTGTATTTGCGAGCTAAAACAAATATAAAAACTTCATGAAATCAATTATTTGATCTTTTAAATGTGAATTATGGTCAATTTTGTTGATTTATATGTATATAAATTAACAATATCAAAATGATACATGTTTTTTCTCATTAGCAAATTTCGTTAAATGCTTTAGTAGCCTGAGAATGCCAGAAAAAAATAGTACCAACTGCATGTTTGTAATTTTCTTTTCAAACATTCTGATAATCAATAAAAGTCTCCTCAACCAAGAAAATTTAAATATCTCAACCAGTGACAGTAAATGAAGTAAAAGTACTAGAAATTATAATTGCAATATGATGAGCGAAGGCAAATATTTAATGATTAAGAATAAAAAGCTGCAGGAATATAAATGTTTTCACATTTTAGCCAGAGTTTTTCTATTCATACTACCTAAATTTAATTTAATTGATCATATTTAACAAAACAATTAAATGATTTTCTAATTTTTTAAATGGAAAAATACCTTTTTAGTTCTGACCAATCATTTTATTTTCCATAGTAGTATTCTAGTAATAACCAATGTGTTTTAGTGTGTAAGATCATTAAATAAAAAAAGATAACTTCAATACAAAAGTCTGATTGAACACTAATCATTCATTTATTTTTATGTTTATTCAGCATTGAATATTTTAATTTCGAAAAATAAGTTTGATTTGAATAAAACATTTTCTTTTAGTTGATCTCTTAAAGTAGAATATGTTTTTCTATTTAGCTTTGAATTGTCTAGTGAAACACACACATATAATAATGTCCACATTTTGGTTTTTCTCATGTCCCCAAGTAAATGTTGTTAAAAGGTAACGTTATTACCATCCTTAACCTTTTTATTAATTTATTAACTAAACCGTTTTAAGTGGGAGGGGGGAGGAGTGAGTAAGATAATTGGTAGGAGAAACTTAACAGGATATTCAGCGACTTGGAAAAGTCAGGGAATTCGATCAAATTTCTGGAATATTCACAGTTTCACTAATAAAATATGTAACTTTTATTTACAATAATAAAACTAACATATTTTTTATCCAATTAATACACACTAAGAATCTATTTTAACTCAATTGTCCCTCTTGAGCATGCTAATCTCAATTCTCAAATTCAACAAGCGATTTTCAAGTGGTCTGCCACCCTTCTAGCCTTTAGCCAAAGTTGAGTCACGTTTATGTGCATGCGTAAGAATTGATTATGTTATAGGAAGAAGAAACTAAAAAATAATGTGTCTCACAACCATTTTAAGCTGTATTTGTGTGAGACAATCTTTTAATGTCTCAAAATGATCAGACTGAAATCTAACTTAGATTGCACTGTCATAGTGTGACTTAATTTCAAAATGTATGTTTCTAAATATATAATTGCATTAAATTGTAACAAGAAAATGATGTTTGAATATATAGTGACTGGAAAAGTTGTAAATTGTGCCTCTGGAAAACCCAGAAAAGTCAGGGATTTTAGAATATAGTTTGGCTGGACACCCTACTTAAGCAACATTTCCTGTAAATAAAATGGAAAACCAATCTCATTACTACTACTTAGGATTGAATCTATGCCCTTAGGGTTAGACCCAGATACAGCATCTAGTTCAGTTCAATCTACAGATAATATTTTAGTTGACTGTATCAGTAAGTATAAAAAAATAAATTAAGAAAAATAAATTATCCTCTTTCATTCTATTGCTACAGCTATTAATTCTCTTTTGATATTTATCTATCTGGTGAAAATGAATGGATCATACTCACACTTTCTAAATGTTCAATTTATCTTTTCTCAGGCAAGCACGTCTATTTGGAAATAAATATGTCTGATATATTAATCTTGTACCGTACATTCAATTTCTACCATTCATTTTAGCTTATTTTTTATTACATAGGAAATATATTAATGTGTGTTTTGATAAATATCCGCTAAAACTTACTACCCAATTAACTATTTTATCCAAATTTGACACACACATAAGCTCCTGCCTAGACATATTAAATCTCCAAATTAAAAAAAAATGTTTTAATGCTTATGCCTTAAACAGTCCCTTTATTGAATGAAAATATGTCTTAAACGAAAATATATTCAAGTGCTGTGACTTTAGGGATGAAAAACATGTTAAATCCCTTGGTTAAATGAAAACTCTCTAACGCAGAAACGGAAATCAAAATAAGCCTTTAGAAGAAAAATTTCCAATGTTCCGGAGTGCATTATTTAGAAAAATTATAGGCATCCTATACATTATACAGGATTTTGATTTCTCTGACTCTTCCTTTATATTAAGAGGAGTTGAAATGTGAATTTAGGTTTAGTTCCTTTCTCTTTCTTAGTTCTATTGTTACCTTGTTTACAGAATTTTGTACTATAAATGCCTCTTTGATTGTTATCTCTGTTCTTCCCAGTTTCCGCGCTAATGACTTGTCAATCACCTTTTGAATTCAGCTTTTAACAGTACAGCACTACCTGTATTGAAATTCTTTCGTTTGCCCCTTCCGTAAATTTTACTCAATAAGCATTAATTGTATTATGAATAAATAAATGAGTACGGTATTTTATTTCATCTCAATTACGTGCATGATCCTGGTTTAATTTTTATACACACGGAAACCCGACTTTAGTGGAAAAATATCCTGGACCCTTGTGATTCCATTTAAGGAGGGTTTTACTGTATAACACAAAGCATCAAACCACACTTATAAAAAAAAGTGTCAAACTTATAAACGCATTGGGACACTGTCAAACTAAACTTTTGGAATTGAAAAAAAAATCATATCAATAGGTTTTGACTAAATCTGTACTAAGCTAAACTAACTTATCAATATTTAAACCATAATTTTAAATATATAAAGGACTTAATCCATCAAAACCGTTATACTGCCTTAACTAAGTTAATTTTGATGATGATTTGTCTACCTTTTGATAACCAAATATTAATATTCAACCTTTTATGACAGTTTGAACAGCCTTTTTTTTCATCTCTTTTTATCAAAATATAATAGTGTGTTTGGGTACATAACATTTTATCAAAAGCACAAATAAAGGAACCAAATAAAGCAAATAATTAATAAAAATTTCGACATTGAAACACAATTAACTATTTTATATGTTAAACCTTATTTTTATCTAGGATGTTCATATATCACCAATTTAAAATCAAATCTCTAGAACAATTTATGAGTAGTTAAATTTTTTTCACCATTTAAAAAATTCTCATCATCATAGCCCTGTAATTTGGACTTGGTTTTATTTATTGTTATCAACTATACATCACACACATGAAGTTTAATTAATGGTTTTAACCAAAAAGCTACACCCATACTAGATATTGAAGATAACTAACTATTCATCTTTTAAAAGTGTTGCATTCATTGTATTGAATTTTGAACTATAATCAATGTGTCCATCCCCATTTCAACTGGAAAGCATTTCCTTAAAGAAGATTCTTCTTTTACTTGAAAATTTTTAGTAAACCCATACATTTTTGTTGATTGTTAGGGATTTACTGTATAGAAAATTTGGCTGCAGCAAAAATTAGAACCGTCGCGTCTTGAATGCACACATCATATTGTATGGTCATAACATTACATTTAATGAGATAAATTTTTGGAGGAAAATTCTGGGAAAAATTGAAAAATTTTACTGGACGATATTCAAAATGTTATGAGCAAAATGAAATAGATGCACCGGTTTTGATAAAACGCAGTTTTTAGTTTAAAAAAATCCAGGCTTGCAGATGATCTGATATAGAAATGGGTTTTGTCATTGATGAGCTTATCTCCTTAATAGCTTGAAACAAGAAAATATAAGTAACTTTAAAAGCATACAGATTTTTAAATTACAAAATGGTTGTTTTTGAAGAGTAGACTCATTAATATTACCAAACATGAATAAATGTATTTACTTTTACATGCTAATTTGACCAACAGGTAGCACAAATAATGTATATTATAAAGTTAGGCCTACCATTAGAATTATTTTTGAATTTAAAGGTTTTGTTCAAAAATTACTCTACTTCTTAAAATAATATTTCCTGACTAAAACAAATATTGCTAGTGACCTTTCATAATATTATTATTATGTATTAAACTTTTAAAAGAAGATAGAAGAGCAAAGCCTACACTTACATAAGTTCCCTTCTTCAGCAGAAGGTAATTTGAGTCCATATTAACTGTATTGGTGATACAACACAATATAAATTAAAAATTGCATGAAATAATTGACATTTTTGTCAAATATTCACTAGCATTATGTGTTTCCAATAATTAAATATCATTAGCATATTCTTGTAGCCCATGTTATTAGCTCTATAATAACTAAAAACTATAACTTTATCTTAAGACCCGCGTCGGTGGCGTAGTTAGCTAATGCGCTAGTCGTGTTGAGCTCGACTGCCGAGGACGGGGAGATCGAGGTTCGAATTTTGGTCGGGTGAACTGGGGGTAGCGTTTTCTAAATGGTTTTTCACTCTCCCTCCACGCAAATGCGGGTTCACTTTCCCTATATTCAACCTTCCCAATTCCTAACCCATTAGCGTAATTAGTACTTAAGCGTATAACCCGAACGGGAGTAAGATGCGGTGCTAAATTAAAAAAAAAATTATCTTAAGTATTAACAATTTTACAGCCTTTTGAAGTAAACTATAGAGTTTTGCATCACCATTTTACAAAATGGCTTCTATCAGCCAGATGGCAAATGTTTATAGAATGCTGTCACATATATTCCTTCTCTAAACAGCCCAAGGAATATAAAAATCATAGTGAACCCTGTCCTCCCAAATGAAACCGACCACCCTATTTCCAGACACCTGGCTCATAGACTAGAATCCCGCTCATATGGCAGGTTTGGTTCCAGAGCCTTGCTATAAAGAGAAACATAGCCTTTTTTAGCTTTCAAATGCAAATGAAATCTCAATAAAATGTTTACACCATCATATGAGTGCCTAAATAAAAAAAATAAAATGAAAACTATTGATTGATCATCATTCAATACTTTATAGTTAAAATCATTCAATGGTGCCCATCACTACTGCAAACAGACTGAATTACCGACATTGAATGGTGGCCAAAGCATCATGCCAAAAAACGCCAAAAGAGCGATATAAGTGCCAAACATAGTGAATATGTATATAATTCAAAATCACTATATTAGTGGAACGCCGTAAAGCGAAATACTGTAAAGGGGGGCTCTACTTTATGTCAAAAATAACTAACTAGATTCATTTTAGAACATAATATTATTTATGCAATTATTCAGTAACGAACTGACTCAGTTTTTGAGTAATGTGTTACTTAGAGGAATGTGTAAATAATATATTGGGGAAAATGGTTTACCCCCTTCAAAACATAAAGTTGTACAAAAAGTTGCAGCCTGAAGATGGCGTCGTGTAAACACCAAAACTTGTAGAAGATCTGCTTTGCACAACTTATTGTATACAATTTCAGGAAATAGAACGCACCCTATATCAGCCATTTTTCTTGTACAAGGAGGTTAAACCCCAAATATAAAGGTTTTCAACTGTTTCAAAGATATATTAAAAAAATTGAAAAAATATTTTTTTTTTCATAATATTTAGGAATTATTAAGAAATTATTTACATTAAATACCAATATTTTCCAAATCATTAAATAATTATTTTTCCATAAAAATGACAAACACGCCATTTTTTTTCAAATATTTTATGCAATCACAAATGAAGTGTGAACAGTCACTGGCTAAAATTTGTATGCAATCCACATGACCAAGATATTGTACAATTTCTTGCACAACTTTTTGTACAAGAAGTTGTGTCGTGTGTACCAGGCTTTAGAGTTTAGTGGAGTTTATTGTAGCAGGTGCTTTTGTTTTGATGTGTGTATTAGTGAAAGCTAACAAACGAAAGTTAGTAAGTATATGTCTATAATAAGTAATAGCACAATAATGTAAATCGCAGAACAGAAGGACACCCAAAGTCACAACTATCATAAAAAAAACACCTTCAAATAGTTTCTTAAAGCATAAAAATTAAAAAAAAAAAATTCCGGGACCTCCCCTTTTAATCTCCTCTTCCGAGCTTGCCTAAGAATGTTGGTCACAAGACGCTACTATTTTCAGATTGTATGATTTTTAATCAAATTAACCTATAATTCACAATATGGTTTTCATTATACTCTAGGTTAATGTTCCCTTCATCCTCACAGTTAATAACCCTTGTGTTAACTGTAGCAATAGTAAAAAGGAAAAACACAAGATTCAACCAAGGCTAGATGGGAGACCTCTCTAGCCACTATGCCTGTATGTGTGTTTGGGGTGAGCTCAATAATGTTTGTTCAGTATATTTAAGTTGTAAGTTGAAAATTACCAGAGTAATTATGAAATCCAATGGAAGACGCCGCTTTTCACCTTATATTAGGCTGCATTATAACTTTCATATTGTGACTCAGCCTTTTTTTTTTTAATAATTGCATTGAACTTTTGTTTTGTTTTAAAAGACAATGTCTAATGAAATCATGCTGAAAGACTCTTTTATACAGGAAAAAATAAACAGCTGTCAAAATGTAATTTTAAGAAAGACACTAACTCTTCTATGTACAAAACTAATGTCCCATAAAACTTCAAACACCTAAGCAACTATTATAAATGTAATAATAGAATTATTTACAAAGTGAACATCGTGAACGGTATTGGAATTATTAGTACGATTTTATGTCGGCGTTTTCCCGTTATTATGTTGGTTTTTTTATACAGAAAATTCAATTCATAATGCGCAATGTATTTTAAAATTCTTGAGTATTTTCATAGTCTTTGGATGTTTCTGTGGTTCTTAAATATTTACCCTCATGTAATTGTGTTAACCTGTGTAAAAAAAAAAAAGGGGGTAAATATTTTAAAATTGAATTTATATTTGATAACTAGGGTGACATTGTACATTGTAGTAAGCATAATTAAATATTTAACATTCACCCTTTGCACTCGAAGACCCCCAATTAAATACTTGCTAAACTCTCATAGATCCTCAAACATGGTTTAAAAACTACTTTATGGCAACTTTATTTATTTATTTATTTATTTATCATTTGTATGAGCCTTTGCTGTATTTGGAATAGATATGAAGTAATGTCATCGTCAACATAACAAGGAATGTGAAACTAACTCATTTCATTACTAGTTGAAATACACCAATTTTGTGTTTCATGTATCACACAACTTGTCCACTGCAATGAAGGAAGTATGAGACAGGCAGCTGAAACAAACAAATTATATTCTCCTCTTTAGAAGTAGTTAATAGATAAAATGTATATTTAGAAGAATTCTGAATATTTTATCTAAAAAAGGATTGGTAATTTGTGATTTGTTAATTTTGATTGATGTAGCATACAACAATTGTATTCCATGCTGGCTATTTTTCTATCTCGGTTCTTACAACAAAAATATAAAAATACTAAGGAACACAGGGTTTAAATTTTGGGTCATGCTTTGAATGGCTGTGTTTCTCAATCTAAGGACCCAAATTGAGGTTGCAAACAACATGCTAAAAAACGGTAGACAAATGTTAAGATGAAAACCCTAAAATGAATATACCATAAAAATTTATCAAACCCTAACAATTGAATTGCCAAATCGAGTCACCAATTAGCTGCCAAGATTTATATTTAAGAGAGAGATTTGTATACTTTTTTAATTTCACAATTCAATTTTTTGTATATATACTCAGTTCTCACTATTGCCTAACAACGAATTATAGAGTGAATATAATTGATTTTCCTCAATATTTGTGAATTATATAGTTTTGCCTAAAATAAATTAACAAAATATATTGCATGCCAGTAGCAACTTAAAATATTTGTCATGAAGAGAAAATCATGAGAATGGTGAGCATTAAGAAATGCTACAAACATTTTCTTGTTATGTGTATGCTTTTCTCTTCATGACAAATATTTGGTTTATTTCATTCTATAAGGTCATTCGACGTTCAAAATTTTATTGCACAATTTTAACAAGTGTATAAAAAGCTATAAAAAGTGATTCAATCATTTCAAATAATTACAGTTAATGATTTATAATTGGTCAAACTTGCTATTTTATGCTTATTGCTTACCATTGTTAAGGTAAAATAATTTATTTACAGAACCCGCTTTGGTGGCTGCGTGGTCTAACGCGCTACTCTTGTGTTAAACTAGACTGCCAAAGACAGGGAGATCTGGGATTGATCCTGGTTGGGTGCATTGAAAGTGGTTTTGCACTGTCCCTCAATGCAAATGTGGGTTCAATTCCACTGAATTAAACCTTCCTAACCCCTAACCCATTAGTGTAATGAATGCATATGCACATAACCCAAAAGGGTAGTAAGACACTGTGCAAAAAAAAAGTATGGGGCTAAAATATAGTTTAACTACTCATCCATATGAGGATTACACATTGAATTATTTATAATATTAATAATATAAATATTTCAATGAAATGTTAATACCATTAATACATTATAATATTAATATAATGATTATTTTAATGAAATATTTATATTATTAATATTGTTATTAATATCAATATTATTAATATTATGAATATTTCTTTGTTTACACCCCATATGAATGTCTAGTTATACTCAATTTAAGCTCAATATATTAATTACTTTACCTTAACAATGGTACTTTAAAAGCGTAACATACCAAGTTACATAAAAAGTATAAAATAGCAAGTTAACCCCTTTTAACTTGTGATTTGAAATCATTAAATCACTATTTATAGCTTATAATCTATACACTTGTTAAAAATATGCAATAAAATGTTTATTGTCGAATGACCTTAAGTAACATACTAGTGATAGTATGTTTTCGAAAATATTATTCATTATAATTTTTGGCTAAAAAAATATGATGCTTTTATGTTTTTCTGAGAATACTTGTGAGCCCAGAACAATTTGATCATACTAGAAAGCATGACACTAGACAAAAAAAATGACAATGGACAAAGAAAAAAAAGGTGGAGGTGAAACACGTCGTGTACGTTCCACATGTGGGGTGCTCAGCAGAAGAAAAGGACAAGTTTGAAGAATATCTAGAAAGGCAAATGGGAAACGAGTGTCAGGTAGTAAT
>CABFWB010002839.1:0-31194 GCA_902151455.1 Timema bartmani
GTCTAATCTAAGGAGCCGCTCTCGCAACTAGACTAGAGTGTCGGGAACCAACCAATGGTCTAATCTAAGGAGCCGCTCTCGCAACTAGACTAGACTGTCGGGAACCAACTAATGGTCTAATCTAAGGAGCCGCTCTCACAACTAGACTAGACTGTCGGGAACTGACCAATGGTCTAATCTAAGGAGCCGCTCTTGCAACTAGACTAGACTGTCGGGAACCAACCAATGGTATAATCTAAGGAGCCGCTCTCGCAACTAGACTAGACTGCCGATGACGGAAAGATCATAGTACTGAGGGTAGCTATTTCCTAAAGTGTTTTATACTCTCTCCTACACGGAAATGTGGGTACGCTTACTTTAAATTCAACCTTCCCCGTCCCTGACACATTAGCCTAATTACGTCCAACCCCAACGGGTGGTAAGACGTGGTTCGTAGGCCTGACCCTTAAATTGTATCTTGTATCCTCCGTTTACCTTGAAAAGTTACCGGCAAGGCCGTAGTCAGGGGGGACTTCTGGGATTCATCCCCCACCCCTAAATTTAATGAACAAAATATGTACGGCTTTATTTATGGTTCAAACGATATCAAAATTAAGGCACAAGTACAAATTAGAGGGCTGTGTTACTGCAAAAAGCACAAGAGCTTCTAGAGCTGTTTAGTATCCAGAATCTTTTCTAAACTCCGGCAGTTATAGTGTTATGTTGGCATAAAAAACACTTCAGAGAGCTTCTAGAGTTGTTTAAGATTTAGAATTGCTCCTAGCCCCCAGCATTTAGGGGATTATGTTACCATAAAAAACACTTCACATAGCTTCTAGAACTGTTTATCATTTAGAATTTTTTCTAGCGTCCAGAAATTGGGGTATGTGCTCACCAAAACCCCTGAAATTATTGGCTGTCTACGGCCTTGGTAACCGGTCCCATGGTGTAACGGTCAGTGTACCTGGTTACGAACCTAGTGGTCCCGAATTCAGTTCCCGGCTGGTACCTTTAGTACTTTTCCCGAAAGGGGAATTACCCTAACGGCCATCAGGGTTAGCTAGACTAAAGTTAGGTTTAAGTGTTTCCTTTGGTTCCACACCCTCATACTCACTGTCAACATCACCTCATCTCATCGGGACGTGGGAAGAGCCTCCACGGAAAGGATGTACGATCAGTACATTCGGGCCTACCCTGGGCAATGTAACATTAGTAGTAGATAAAGTTTCCACTACTGAGCTACAATTGTTGTAGCCCAAATGTGCGATATTATTATACCTATAAAGGTAGCAAGCCTGCTCTAATTTGTTCCACTATGGAAGTGGTCTCCAAAATAGGGCACGCGAGTCGATACTTGGTATCTGGGGGTACGCTAAGTGACAGAAAAAGAGTATTGATTCACACGTTGAAATGCATTGTTGCCATTTATTGTTGGCCTATGAAGAGTCATGAACTATTTCTACCGAATGTCCTGCATTGTTTGGCGACAGAATTATTCGTGTAAGTGTTATGGTACGATAAATATGATCATTATTCAAAGTTTTGCATCCTTTCGTAAGGAGCCGTACTGTAAATAGACGTAAAAATATCGTGGTTTGGCAGCCTTAAGTAAAATAAATACTAGCATTTACAAATTCAGAACTGATGTAAATATTTATTTCATTTAAGGCTGCCAAACCACGATATTTTTACGTGTATATATAATATATTAGGGGTTGTAACTATTACATTTTTTGTCTTACCAAAAAGGTTTGGAGACCACTTCACTACGGCATAAATTATAAGATAGGGCCATAGTGTAATCAGTCAAGGTAAGACAGCTACCTTGCTTGGTTTCACTATGGTGTAACTTATAAGATAGGGTCATAGTGTAATCAATCAAGGTAGGACGGTTACCTTGCTTGGTTCCTATATGGTGTAGCTTATAAGATAGGGTCATAGTGTAATAAGTGAAAGTAAGACTGCTACCTTGCTTGGTTCCACTATGGTGTAGCTTATAAGATAGGGCCATAGTGTAATCAGTCAAGGTAAGACTGCTACCTTGCTTGGTTCCACTATGGTGTAGCTTATAAGATAGGGCCATAGTGTAATCAGTCAAGGTAAGACTGCTACCTTGCTTGGTTCCACTATGGTGTAGCTTATAAGATAGGGCCATAGTGTAATCAGTCAAGGTAAGACTGCTACCTTGCTTGGTTCCACTATGGTGTAGCTTATAAGATAGGGTCATAGTGTAATCAGTCAAGGTAAGACTGTTACCTTGCTTGGTTCCACTATGGTGTAGCTTATAAGATAGGGTAATAGTGTAATCAGTCAAGGTAAAACTGCTACCTTGCTTGGTTCTACTATGGTGTAGCTTATAAGATAGGGCCATAGTGTAATCAGTCAAGGTAAGACTGTTACCTTGCTTGGTTCCACTATGGTGTAGCCTATAAGATAGGGCCATAGTGTAATCAGTCAAGGTAAGACTGCTACCTTGCTTGGTTCCACTATGGTGTAGCCTATAAGATAGGGCCATAGTGTATTCAGTCAAGGTAAGACTGCTACCTTGCTTGGTTCCACTATGGTGTAGCCTATAAGATAGGGCCATAGTGTAATCAGTCAAGGTAAGACTGCTATCTTTCAAGATAAACTGAGGGTACTGTACATCTCAAGTGAATTGAAAAACTCTTTAAGAAATTCCCGCCTATTCCGTGAACTAGTGATTCAATCACTGGCCCGTGACGTCACCGCAATGCACCGGAAGATGCGTCACTGTGTTGTAGTACAGTTTTAGGTTAACTAAAGTTATCAGTTGGAATTAGGCTTTTCCAACTTTGTTCTCATTTACTCACTATCCAAAAGAAATAATATCCTGGGAGAATCATTCAAAGTAAAACAGAGATACCCACAGCGGTGGGCACGGGTACCATACGTCAGGCTCGTATAGTCTGGTTTACCAGCGATGGGGAGGTCAGGGGTTCGAATCCTGACCTAGTGTATTGAGGGCAGTTTTCCTTAAAAGTTTACCAAGCTCTCTGCACGCAAATGCGGGTACAAGTTCTACATATCTTATTTCTAATTAATTTGCCTAGTTAAAATGCGTAACGCCTTGGATGGGTGATAAAACTCGATGGATAATAAATAACGTTATAGAGCAGTGGTTTACAACCTGGAGGGGCACGGGATGATTTGGAAATAACGTTAGAAATCATTAAAAAAATTGAAGATATATTTTTATTTAAATCACTTTTCCAAAGTAATTAGGATAATTATCTCTTGTGGTATTGTCAACACTGCCTACCAGTTGTAATAATTCCGGTGACCATCCAAAAGTGTGCATGCACGTGTTTATTTTCAAGCTCGCATGCCTCTGATTCACCCCCCAATTCTCCTTTCCACCTTCCCCCTGTGACAGAGGTTCTCAAACTTTTAGACATAAGCCCCTTTGCACCAGACAAAATACAAGCTGGGGCACTCATAGCATTTTTTTACACTAATATTATGAACATTCAATAAAGACTTTTAACTTTTACAAGTAGAAAAGTAAACAACAAACAGAAAATCTCACATGTTCTGGGTTCAACTTTGGCAGATTTGAAAAAATTAGCAATCATAATTACTGATGCTATTTTATATTGTGAAAAATAAATAAATAATATTATAAAATTGCCTCACGGAGCCCGAGATAACTGGCAGGGCCCAAGGGCTCCGTAGAGCAGTTTGAAAAACGCTGCTCTCAGCTACCATTACGGCCAAATACAACATCATCGAAGCTTCAACTCTGACTCTCATAAAAACAAAATAACGATGTTGACTTGAAGTGGAAAATTATTTGAGGTGTGCTCTGTCAAACATCAAACCCAATATTCAAGAACTGATGAAAACAAAACAATTACAACCATCACGATAATCTTCACTCATTTTCCTGCCGGTGTTATATTGATTTTTGTGTAAAATAAATAAGTGACTCATTTAAAATGTATTGTTTTTATAAACATATCAAGAAATAGGGAAGAGGTGGATGTGGGAATTTGGCAATATACCCGGGGGAGGGAGGGTGCGTCAGCTGAAAAAGGTTGGGAAACACTGCTATAAAGCTTTTAGAGAAGGGCTATATTCCGTTATCAGGAATTAATGGAATGGGAAGGAGCAGCTCGTGTGAATGAGTATCTTTATCTTTTAAGTTTTGGAAAAAAAAAAGAATCAAATCAACTGAATTAAAAACGTATTATATTATATATCTGTTACCAATAATTTCAACTGTTAAATATTAGGTAATTTTTGTAAAAAAAATGTTGAATTTTCAAATTTAATCAACAGAAAATTATTTAGGAGAATTTCAATTTTTTTTAAACTCCTATTTTTTTGTACACCACCTTTCGCTAACAGGTCAGGTTTTTCGCATATTTAACAAGAATTGGGTAGGGATGAGAAAGGTGGCCTCATTTGCGTGGAAGGAGAGTTTGGAAACCATTGAGCAAAAAATAAAACACCTTCATGCTCTCAAACCCCAATCATCGGCAATCCTGTGTATAGCGAGAGTGACGACATAGACCATTCGACCACCTGAACGGGCAGTGAAACGTGGTTATATAATTATAAAAGCCGCCTTAGCTCCCAGCGCTCTCTACCCCGGGCAAGGCCCCAGATGACATCTGACAGCTAGATTGGGGCAGCTGGTCTAACAGTTGTTACATCGACATTATCAAGTTGATAGGAGTTGCATCATCACACGAGGATCACACACGTCACATGGACATGTGAGGATGTAGGGACTCATGAGGAGGCGAACCAAACCTTAGGGGACATTTTGTTTACATCATCATCGCGTCTCACTACACGATACTGTGTTAGGGATGGGAAGGTTGGATTTAGAGGAAGAGCACTCGCATTTGCGTGGGGGTAGAGTAGAAAACCGTTTAGTAAAAACCACCTGACCTGTCAGGCCAGTGCTCCATTTGATGGCCAGCTGAATTTTGAACTAGCCTGGGGTGCCACCTCTTGTTTACGTGTATAATTAGTTTTTTAATGATTTTTAACTGTTTGACATTCAAATAAAGTTCATTGAGACATGACATTGAATGACATGAATTGTTTTACCTTCTCCAAGGGCAAAGAAAGGAGGTGGGTGTTTTGGGTGTCTTGAGCCTCCCCCCCCCCCCCAATNCGTAGCTTTCTACGCGCTTATCCCGCCCCCAATGTAACACCAAGTAGACATTTAGCCTAACTCTTCTACAGCCTGTATTACGTAGCTTTCTACGCGCTTATCCCGCCCCCAATGTAACACCAAGTAGACATTTAGCCTAACTCTTCTACAGCCTGTATTACGTAGCTTTCTACGCGCTTATCCCGCCCCCAATGTAACACCAAGTAGACATTTAGCCTAACTCTTCTACAGCCTGTATTACGTAGCTTTCTACGCGCTTATCCCGCCCCCAATGTAACACCAAGTAGACATTTAGCCTAACTCTTCTACAGCCTGTATTACGTAGCTTTTCACAGCAAGAGGAATGTTATAATTTCCCTAAAAAAGGGACTCAGATTTGATACAACTTAGAATCGTAGGTTATCTATAAATATGTTTACTAACGGTGGACCTGGTGGTCTAGGGGTAAGGTGTCAAACTTCTGTGCTGAGGGTCCGGGGTTCAATCCTCGGTCCCGGCACAGATTTGTCTGGTTGCCAAACTCTTCCTTCACCTCTGACAAGACGTGTATTAATCACAACTTGTCAATGTGAGGAATGCCAGGCCTCCGCCGTGGTTCGGATCCCACGTTAAACTGTTGGTCCTCCATTTCATCTCACAATCGCCCTACCATTACAAATTAGCGTAAGTGCGTACAAACCGAACGGGTAGTAAGACGTGGTGATGATGTTAATAATAATAATAGTAATAATAATAATAATAACGGTGAAAACATGAACAGTAATATTATTTATTAAGCATTACAATCTAAGTATAAGTTCAGTGCTGCGAGGTGCAGCCGCTTCGATGGTGGAATGGACTAGGGTGTTACCTCTTACAGGGAGATCAGGGTTCGAATACTGATCAGGTGTGCTGACGGTAGTTTTTCTCTAAATTGTTTTCCACTCTCCGGTCATGCAAATGCAGGTACCTTCCTCTAAATTCAACCTTACTCATCCCCAACACGCTATCGTCAGTATGTGTATAACCCGAGCGGGTGGTGATAAATAAAATGTTATTCACTAAAACAAGCTTCAGTTGCCATATATCTGTTAGAGCATGTTGACATGTAATCAGTTTTTAGTGACGTTAGACTAATTTAAAATAAAACAACGCTTGAGAAAGTCTTACAACGCTATTGATTTGTTCCATTGCCCGTACAGGAACTACACTTTCCAGCCGGAGGGGTCTTCCTCTACTGTCACTGCACGTCACTGCTCGACACACTCGCCGTCCCATCAGCTCCTCTTGTGTTTCTTGAGAACCTGTACAATGTCCTCCAGTTTCTGACGTTTGTTGTTTGTTTGTTGACCTCCCTGTGGGTTGGTACCGCTGTCAGGTTCCTCTGGGCTGGCTACAATGTCCTCAGTGTCTGTAAGGTTGGTCACGCTGGCTGGGACGTCTCTCGCTCCCAAAAACCTGGGATCAACACTTTGACCGCACGTGTAGATTCTGAAAAAATCCGACCGACCTGGTATTAAATACCCATCTTTTTTCACTGTATTTTTTAGCAACCAGCACGCGCACCTTCTGACCGGCGACCTGATCGGGGTCCAACCTCTCGCCGACATGTCGACCACTTGAGCGGTTCTGGTAGAGGATGGGGTCACGGACCTGGTCGGGAAACGCATCCTGTGCTACAAAACAAAACCACACTTGGAAGAGGTATCAACCAATGACCTCTTGCGGTCTTGACTCATCTAGCGACCAGGTCGAGTATCGATATACCTGCTGATCGAGTCTCAGTAACTGTGAGATACCTACTATCGTGTTGCAGGCATACTTGACAATAGCTGTGAGATACCTACTATCGTGTGGCAACCACACTATACGTTAACTGTGAGATATCTACCATCGTGTGGCAGACATACTATACATTAAATATTGGATGTCTAGCCTGTTTACTATCGTGTGGTAGCCAAATTATAAAATAGCTGTGAGATACCTACCATCGTGTGGCAGACACACTTTACCATAGTTATGATATATCCACCATCGTATGGCAGGCACACTATACAATAATTATTAGATACCTACCATCGTATGGCAGACACACTTTACCATAGTTATGATATATCCACCATCGTATGGCAGGCACACTATACAATCATTGTGAGATGTCTACCATCGTGTGGCAGGCACACTAGACAATAATTGTGAGATGTCTACTATCGTGTGGCAGGCACACTATATACTAAATGTATAAATACATTTTAAAAATTGAGCCCAAATATTTTTTTCTCACCATCACATGAGCCGCCGGTGACACCATGCATTTCCCGAACATACTCCTGGGGCGTCTGTAGAGGACCAGCCTCCTGTTGAATACAGGGGTCCCAGTGAACCCTCCTGGAATCCGGGAAGGGAAGGGACTATAAGACTGGAAGCACCCACCGCCTTTCAATGTCCCAGCATCGTATTGGTTGTCTTTGGATTCCATCTGGATCTTGTGTTCAGAATCAGGAAAGGAACATCTTTTGAGCAATATTCCTGGTTCTTTTATGGATGTCATTTTGTCTGCTGTCTTCAGAGTTTTGTTTTCTTCAGATTTATAGAGATACTTGGCGCAGTCAGGCGTTCCTAGTATTTCTGATAAAGTGTTGAGGTCTTGTCTACGGTCATGTAATGGCCCGTAGTACCCTTTGGAACGTTTGGACTGGGATCCAAAATTAGGAAAATTTCTCCTAGGCTCATTTGCTTTCGAATCAGACGTAGCAACAATCCGAACATTGCGTTCCTTGTTATCATCCGAACAGCTTTCGTCCGAGGAAACTTCAAGAAGGTTCCCTTTTTTTACTTCAAAGCCAAACACTCTGTGGACGTTTTCAACAGTCCATTCCAAATCCTCGTCGTTTACCCTCTCTTGAAGGCAAGCTGAACTTGTCTTTACCGACTTTTCATCCTCAACAATAACAATTTCTGGTTCCTTTTCTTGATTATTTTCCTTATATCTCACGTCGTCGTCAACAGCTGTGATATCTATCTGGTCATCACGTTTAGACATTTCATCATTTAGACACCCCTTACCTTCAACTTGTTCCTCCAAGGATTGCGAGGGCTGTGATAAATGTTCCATGACTACAAATGAAGAAGAAGAAGGTGGCGCAAAGATGTTATTTTCACTCCGTGTTTTTCCCTGGTTTATATCTGTGCTGTGAAAATTTGTCTCGTCACAAGATGTATCGTCTATTGCGACATCGTTGACATCCGTTGATCTATCAGGTGTAACGTTGACCTTGTCTTCACGTTTTGTTTTGCTGCCGCGTCGCTCAGGTGTGAAGTCACACGTTTGAGTCGTGTCGGGAGAAGATACAAATTTATCCATCGAAGGATCTTCACAAGTACCATTTTTAGGTGATAGACTGATGGCGAATTCATTTTCTCTTATCATCTCTATACCATCTTCTTTAACGATCCTTATGTTTGAAACAATATTATTATTACTATTATTGATATAAAGAGGTGTGTCGTCTATCAACTCATAGTCACTCCCTGAGGTTTCGTCGATTTGAAGATCACTGCTTCCCTCAAAACTGGATTCTTGGCTCCCCGCATTCGTCACTGTCCGAGAAGAATCACTATGGCGATCACTATCGTCTTGACTAGCTTTGTCACGAACCACCTGGAAACTTTCGCAAGATTTTGCCAGTGCTTCTTTTAACTCCTCTGCTTCGCTCTGAAGGATTGGATCTATTGCTGAAATGTGTAAAAGAATAATTAATTTTATTTAAAATTAATATATAATCAAAATAATATCCATGAATGTGTGTATGGGTTTAACAAAGTAATCAAACACTACAGTATATATGTCACTTTTTTAATAGATATTATCATTAACGGTATATTAGCAATAATAATGTTGTAAAATGTTATCAAATTTGGCCTAAAAAGATGTTTGTATTTACTAAAAAGCCCTTCCTATGAAAATTGGACTGTACACATAAAAGACCAAATATAGCGCGCAGTATGTTTTAAAAAACCCAACCATAATAGCATTCTGTGATGAAGGAACAATACAAACATATTATTTCACGGTCGACACTAATGACATGTTACTATTAGTGTTATTTTATAGGTACTAATACTTGACAATAGCTACCAAAAGTGACAGTTGCAGATTATATGACCTAATGTACGAACACGTGAAAGTAGATCTAGTAGCAGTTTATAGCTGTCATATACCCGGTTTGTCCATTCGTAAGAAAATTAAGGTAAATCTGTTTAGTTTCCAAAAGCACCTAAAGCTACTTTAGGTTTTAAATTTTATTTTATAGCTCAGAGGTGATGACTTTTGCGACAAACCAGGTTGATTGAATCTTGACGTTTGGTATGAACTATAGATAATAAGTGTTGAGCGTTTATATAACAACATGCCAAATATGGGCCCCCTTTTTTTGAAATAGATGTATTTTTGGTTTATGATTTTTTTCTAAACAGTAAAAAAGCCTAAATGCCTTCAATATAATTTCTTGTACATGATAAGATTATAAAAAAAATACACTACCAAAATCACTACAGTTATATTACTTTATCTGAAAATACACAGTGGGCCAAATTGGGAAGGTATATGGCCTATTAAAGGCCCCTATCAAAAACCATTTTAAATTGTGGAAAGTAATTGTTTGTTTAGCCATTCAGGCATTTCTCACAAATGAAATTGATTTGTCCTGAATTTTATGCACAGCCATAATGACTCCACACTTTGCACTGAGTGCACTGGACCAATTGCTCCCCATTTTTGTCTTAAGAAAAGAATCCTCCGCAGTAGGAACACTCAACGTCATTACCACTGTCCCAATCAGGGTCCTTTATCTAGATCTGTGTCGATGGCTATGGAGTCGTCAACGTCAGATTCTGAGTCGGTTGAGTCAGACCTTACATTTTTCCTCCATGCAGTTCTTTTTGCTGTGCCCTTCTCAGTCATTACCAATTTTCTCTTCGCAGGCTATTTTGCTGCATGTTGAGATGTATTGTACTTTGCTTTCTTCAAGTGTGTCCTGTATGGAGAGCCGCTGATGATGACTGATGTCCCTTGTCTTGATGGCCACCTATTTATTTGCTGTTTCTCCTGAAAAATAGTAAGTAGACTAATTTCCGTAGGAAGGACAATTGTTGAAGGTGATTCAGTGGTGTTCTGAACTTCTTCCTCCACAACTTCATTGTTTAGACCATGAATGGAGAACTTATGGTTTCGAAAGATGTTTTGTTTAGAGGACACAAACCAGTTTTCCTGAAACCATTGACAGATTTTACAGCAGAAGCAGCCCGCAGATAGCCCTTCTCAATCAATACTGACACCTGATAATGTGTTACCACACGCACAGGATAATTTGTCCACCATTTGTATACTTCCTGGGTGTAGTAGATCTTAAATGGCCTCATGAAAGCCGCATCGAGTGGCTGCATTTTGTTTGTTGAGTGTGGGGGGAAGCAGATCAGCGAAACATGGTTGTTTCTTGCCATATGAATGACAGCCACGTTCTTTGTGTGGGAATAATGCCCATCGTACACCAAGGTAGCTGAGTCGTCTTCAGTAGGCCTGACACTTTTCAGGAAATGTTGAAACGATTGAGTAATTATTTGTTTTTGTCCAGAAGGATGGCAAGCTGAGACTGTGCCTGGTGGTGCCCCATCCATTAACTCAAGCTTCATATTTTTTCTGGGGAAAATTAACAGAGGTGGAACAAATGTTCCTGCTGCGTTCATGCACGTGATCACAGTGCATAAGTATTCCCTTTTGGAAGATGTTAGAGCAGCTACTTATTTCTTTCCTTTGTAGATCACCACTGGTTTGTGTTTGCTCTGCACAATGGTAATTCCCGTTTCACCACCGTTATATAATCTTCCAGGCGAATGGAATGGTGAATGGAATGGTGAATGGAATGGTGAATCACCATTTCTGATTCGAGAATTGAAAATAAATTCACCACATTCTCCAAAGTGAATACTTTCACTCTAGCAACAGAAAGTCAGTGTGGCAACCTCATGGAGAGATTGCGATATCTTTAAAAAAACTTTCAACCATTTTTCACTCGCTGCCATTTTATCATTCGAAAATGGATGTGAGATACCATTTTTAAGGCCAACTGATAAGCTACGTGATGAACATCAGCAGCCGTTAAACCAAAGTGCCTCATGTCCATATCAATACAGTACTGAAACAGACTATTCTCAATTTACTTTGGCAAAATAGTTTGTCTTCCTAAGTTAGGCCACAACTTCTTTGTGATCAAGAGAGGTGTCATTATTATACCGATATAGTGTCGATATTAGCACATTATGTGCTTTGGCCGCTTTTTTTTAAAACTCTATTACTTTCTTTCTCACTGTAGAAATTGCACTTACCATGGAATCCTCATTCCACTTTTTACGCTGTGGCTTTGACAGTGACATCTGCAAGATATAGTTTACTATAATACCATGATACACTATTCCAAATAACATACTAAAAATTAAATATATTTCAACCTTCAAAATAATTGCGCATACTACGTAAAAGAAGGCAAGAAAATTACGCAAATTACGTAAGAGAAGGCAAGAAAATTATGCAAAATACAAACATTATTTTACTACATATGATTTGCACTTACAATACAACATTTTCATTTAAATCACTACATAAACATTCTTTAAGCCGATCGTGGCTTCCAAGCTACAGAGTGATAACTTAGTAGATAAATTAATAACAGTAATGGTGTGGATATACTTGTTTCCTAACCATTATAATATTAAATAACTTTTAAACTTAAAAGTAAATGTTACTATCATATGAGGCTACAATATTTTCCCTTCCTATTATGGGGCCCCTAAGGCAGTAGGGGGCTCATAGAAGACAGGTAAAATATATAAAATATCGCCATTTTTATACAATAAGAATACCTCTGAATTCGCTATGAGCTATTAATATTTTATAGTACAAATAATGTTCTTTCAGAAATACTAACTTATATATAATAACTTCAAATGTTTATATGTATTGAAATCAAACACTAGAAAACGTTCAGAACTAACTAAATTGATAATTTTATTGTGCTAACATTAAATGTTGGTTTTTCGCGTTCTCAACTTAGAATGCCACTGCTTGCTTCTCGCTGAAGGACTTATGAAGTGAACCAATGGTGGCATGAATTAAGTCAAAAATGACGGGGGACCCATGTTAGTCTGAGGGCCATATTTGACATGTTTACTCTACTATGTTATCAAACATAAATGATTGTTTATTCTGTGAAGTTATTGTACCATCCAAGAGGCTATGAATAAAACATACGTTTAATAAATATAATTCCTGAATAATGATCGTCAAGTATTAACTTTAGGCTAAGTACTAGACCTACCATTTTCATTTGCCGATTCTTTTGTGCATTCTGGTAATATTTTGTAGTTAACAATCGTCTCCTTGAGTGATGCTCGAGTTTCAAGTTTGGAATATACCTGAACAAAGTAATCAAAATAATATGCTATAACCTACATTTTAAAGTAAATAAATGTATTGATACATTAATAGAAGAATCATACCCAACCCTCAGTAACATATGTAACATACTTGATTTGAGCTATCTTGCAGCAAACTTTCTCTCCTCATTGGAGAATCTGAAACATGCTCTTTGGTCTTGGCATCGCCATTTTGGGACTTAGATGGCGAGTCCTGTTTATCCATTGAGGATCCTTGTCCTTCGAGCCAACTCATGTCGGCGTCTTCAATAATAAACAGATCGTAGTCCTTGGAGGAAAATCCTGGCATGAGGTACACCCCGTCAGGATCAACGACAGGACCGAAGGTTGCTCTTGAAGGTGAGGGTGAAGTAGCCGACATTTTGGTTTTGCAGGGGCAGTTTTCGTGTTGGGCATCGATTGTGGGCAGTACTCTGGAAAATATATTGGCAGGGTACTATTCAAGCAAAGTTGTACCTTCCTTTTACCCTGAAAGGTTGAAAGCTTACTTTGCTTGGTTATACTATGGTGATGCCTATAAGTTAAAATATAGTGCCATAAGGTGAACTGTTAAAGTAAGATTCCCACTTTTCAGTGTAAAACGAGTAAACCTTTTCATTCTTAAATTAAACCTAAGGTATGGAACCAAGGGTGTGGGAAAATGAGGTGTGACCAAGAAACCTTCCTTTCCCTGACCCTTTGTCCTTTCTCATCTTCCTCCCATAACATGCAACAATTGGCCTGCTAGTATAGTTTACAACGGTAAATTCTTATCCTCTTAAATATTACAAGGCCCATCCTTAATCTCTAATAGTGTATTAAATATTACACTTTTTCATCCTTGAAAATAATGCAGTTGCATGATATATACACCTTCTCATAATCGTGCATACTTTTTAACCACTACCACACCTCATCGGAGAAAGGACCCTCCCCATACCTTGGATCAGGCCCTGACAGGTATGACAGCATCCCTCTCTACTGTCGACCTTCTACACAGCACGGATGTTTAAGAGGTATGCTCACCCAGGCCTAATCTTGTAAGCCTTTGAAACTGTACACCCTCTCTCTAAAAAGACATCTCCCCTTGACAATACCCATCCCTTCTTTTTTTCTAGAGCTCTACATTTAATCATCCTACACTCATAAGATTCGCGAAACATACATATAATACATTGAATCGTAGTTCATTAATCATACCGTGTATTATATTTAAGCAACACTGAATCATTATACATACATCTTATTTAGAAAACATTTGTTTATCATTCATTGATCACATACATACTTCATACATGAATGATAGAGTAATGCATTATGCTTATTGAACATTTGATCATCGTTCATTTATTAGAGTGATATATCAGACCTATAAGATAATAGACCGTATTTTATATGTCATATCATACGTCATACTATAAAAAGAAACAACATACATATAACATATTTGATCCTCCCTCATCGATTGATACCTACAATATATTTGATCATACTTGACTAGATACATTTATATGAATAGCCCATTCAATAATTCCTCATTAATAGATACTTATAATACAGTTAATCATTGTTAGTTGATCATACCATGCATATATTTAAACAGCATTTAATCAATATTCATACATCATAATTTGAATACATTTGATTACATGAGACACAAATACCTAACATGAAGCTGAGAAGTACGTGACACATATACCTGACATGAAGTTTAGGAGTATGTAGCACGCACGCACGCACGCACACACACCCTTGTCGTAAAGTTGAGGAGTACATACATACCTGACATGAAGTTGAGGAGTATGTAAGAGTGAAGCTCCCAGCAAAGTTTCCACTCTGTTTGTTAGAGAAGGTGAATGGTTGGGAGGGGGGATGATAGAGATCAGGTATCGCAAAAGTTCTGATTCCATATCTCCAAGAAGAACACACAAAACTTCCAAACACTACAAAAACACAATAGATACTATTTAAAGACGTAGTCAAGAGCTTTACATTATTTCACCTGACAGCTCTAACTGAAATATATGATAAACAAATCAACTAGATGCCAAATAATTATGTTGCATCAACATCGGTGGTCCCGCGGACTAAATGTCGATGACTGCTTAAGGTCATGGTTCTAATTCCGATAAAATGTACATTTGGTGAGTTTCCCTAAATGGGGTTCCACGCTACCTCCAGGCAATTTCGGCTTCTATAGGTTTTTTCCCCACCACACTCACTACATCCAGCCGGGATTTTAGCCCCAAATTCCCTATCACCGACAAACCCGACTAAATTCGTGTACCCACCGGTGCTGGTTGGATGACAGAACTAGACTCACCTTGAGATAGACCCTCGGACCATCTTCTGGTTGATACAGGTGAAGAAGTTTGATGATGGCGTGCAGGATGGAAGGTTGGTGTCTATACTTGTGTCTCAACACCATCAAGAAGGCTTTGAAGGCCTCTAAGTCTCTCTTATCAGCGTGAGGTGCAGCTGATGGCTCAGTCCTCGATATACCAGCATCAGAGCGAACACTGCCTGGAGCAAGAATCTTCATCTCAACTCTCGTGCGTCGCGCGGTTTGAAACTTAACGTAGACGCAACAACGAGGCTGAGTGAAACAATAGGTGGAGCTGAGTTAAAGGTGAGCTTATGAACTAGCTAATCGAGTATTTTTTCAGGTATTTGATTTTTTTTTAAGTTTTTTTTAGCTAGGCTCCGTGTATAGTGACACGAGCCTATCTGTTGAAGCTTTTTAAGTCTTTTCCCCCCAATCCAGGCTAGGCTTGTTTATAGTGAATTTTCACAAATATTTAAAATGTTTGTTATTTAAGTTTTGTGGGGCTATGCCTCATGAATAAATTCATTAGTTCTTAAGGCATTTTCTTATCTTTAGTTTGATCTCACCCCGATAAGGGGCGCGTGTAATATTTTATCCCCACCGTTTTTAGGGGCAACTTTTTAGTTCATACGCCCAGCGCTGCGTTGCCAATGGGTTATATATATATATAAATCATTATTGTAATTTTATTATTCATTAAATGTGTTGAATAAAAAACTTTAATCTATTCAACTCACATACTACTCATCTATACCTTCTGTTTCGCTCAACCTCATTCTTGCATTCTGGGACTAAGAATGGCAGGACAAGGGGAACAATGGCTGTTTTATAGTCTTTTAAAAAAAATCCCAAGCTATATCGAAATAGCTTGTTTTCAAGAATTCCTCTCCGACCTGTAGGTATTGTGTGTTGAACACTGTTTTTAGTGGAAGCTGGAGAAAACGGAAAGATCCTTGGTATGGTTGTTTGGATATTGTTGAAAATAAACGGTGACGGACAGGATTCTGACTTGTTGAGGGCTGCAGGGTTGCAGGGCTCGTCCCACAGGACTCGAGTCGAGAGGGACAATGAATCTTTAACAGTCAAAATGGACAGAGGCAAAATAGATTCTAGACAGTGAGTTTAGTCTAACCATTTTATAGGGTATAAAGTGGCTTCGTAAATAAATCCAAATCAATAAATGTTATATTTCATGCTTATAGGCCTACACGAGGTGGAAATTGAAGCATGTACGAATGTGTCAATAGATAGACTTAATTAAATCAATTTAAACTAGTTGAGAATTGACCCAGACACAAGAACAATCCCGGACCCTTGCTTCGCTAAGACAAGGACCCCGAGTGGTTTTATTCCCGTGTTCGGATGTCATTTATAACCTTTTTTCTAGCACTGCGTTTTACTAACCTCTCGGCTTATACGTTTATGATTTAGGGATGAGGAGGGTGGAATTCAGAGGAAGTGTGCCTTTATCTGCGTGGAGGGAGAATACACATCTCCTCCTCATTGGCAGTTTGCGAGAGCGACGATTTAGACCATTCGGCAACCGAAGCAAGTTTAACTATTTTTTTTAGCATCGCGTCTTACTACCCGTTCGGGTTATACGCATTAAATTAATTGAATGTGATTTTTGCTTATTATAAATTAACTCATTTGTAGGTTACCTAACTACTTGGCACCCGAAAAATAATATAATATACCCTAGCAGCGACCAGTAAGTGACCCGCAGATATCGAGACTAATTAAACTTGTGTAATGAGTCACCCGCCTCGGTGACGTAGTCAGCTAACGCGCTAGTTTCGTGTTGAGCTCGACCGCCGAGGACGGGGAGATAGAGGTTCGAATCTCGGTCGGGTGAACTGGGGGTGGTTTTTGCTAAATGGTTTTCCACTCTCCCTCCACGCAAGTGCGGGTTCACTTCCTCTAAATTCAACCCTTCCGAATCCTAATCCATTAGCGTAATTAGTACTTAAGCGTATAACCCGAACGGGTAGTAAGACGCGGTGCTAAATATTATTAATTATATTATTATTGTAATGAGTCGGTAACGTCACAAAGGCGGAGTCCTAGGCTCACAAGAATCCAGACACGTTACCGCAAATATATTTCCTCCTTGTGGCAACACGTGCGTTTGTTCGCTAGAAATATGATTGCTACTTGACACTTGGCCTGGATATTCCTAGGAAGGATACAAGACTCCCAAGACGTTGATTTACTGATAATAAAGTACACACAATTTCACAATGATACAGTAGCTCCATGACTTCTTTGGTGCTGTCTGACAGCTCACAGCTGACAACTGACGGCTTTGAAAAGTTACCAGACCAAATTATGTATCCCTACGCCGAACCATATGATCTACAAAAACATGTGTTTAGCAGCTGTCACTTCTGACAGTCAAAATTTAGGTATATACCTAAATGTTGACTGTCAGAAGTCAGCTGTGAGCTGTCAGTCAGCACCAAATGAAGTTATGGGGCTACTGTAGCTTACAGACTTATCGGGACTCGATCCTGGACTCTTTGGTTGACGCGGCAATCTGACGGACCTTTTAGTAACGGAGCCTTTCCCTGGTGTTAGACCAAGGCACTGGAAATTTGTATTACGAATAATAGTATAAATAAAAAATATTACGTATTATATCATCCACGCAACTTTTACTCATCTCTATAACGATAGGCGTGTTAGACTAGACTGCCGAAGACAGGGAGATCGGGGTTCGATTCCATTCGGGAGCGCTGAGGGTGGATTTCCCTAAATGGTTTTCCACGCAAATGTGGCTGCACTTCCTCTCAATTAAACCTTCCTAATTCTTAAACCTTTAATGTAATTAGTAGATAGGTGCATAACACGAACGGGTAGTAATACGCGGTGGTAATAAAAGAATTAAAATATGATGATCATGACTCAAATTCTATCAAAAACCATTGATCAGATGTGAAACCTGGATTTAAATTATGATAAATACATTGGGAAACCAAAAGAAGGTTAATCGGGAAATTCACATTACACACAATTTACAGAACGTGATTTATATCACAAACCCCACAAGGAACCCAAACTTTTTTTAAAATTATTTTAAATATGACAGATACCTTTTTTGACCATAATCTAAGGAGTATTATAAAGGTGTCATGAATGTCTAATAGATGGTAGTACTGACTCAATTTAAAATTGAACTTTCCCTCTTTTTCTCCTATACCTTCCTCATCAGCGAAAAAAAGGAAAATTAAATAGCTGCATTAAAATAAAATTGAATAATATTTGTATAAATAATAATATTAGGGCTAGTATTATATAAAAAATCAATCTAGCTTAAATGCCAAATAGAACCTTCTCAACTTAATAAATGCTAGTCCACGTCAAACGCAACTGTTTGTATAATTACTTATTCAGTTTTATTCAACCATTCATTACCATAAAACAGTGAGTACATTGGAAGAATGTTTAGATCAGAGGTACCCAACATACGACCTGCGGGCCGGATGCTGCCCGCGAATGGATTTTCTCTGGCCCGTGTATGATAAAGACAATGTGAACTTTATTTTAGTGGTTTGTCTGTTGGAATGAAAATACTAACTTACTCATGTATCGTCTATCACTCTCCATAAGGATAAAACGAACTATCACGACCAAGTCTTTATAACCAGCTGGTCCAGTCCAAACTCATGAATCTGAACCCTACTTCTCTAACGCTTTGCTGAAAATGTAATGGCTACATTTCAAACAACGCTAGACATCTCGTTCTCAACATTGGATGAGGGTTAAACCCATGACTTTAGTCTATTGGTAGAATTTCGTTCTTTCACATTCCAAAGCGGATTATGACAAACCTCCCCCTCTCACCCCACCACCAGAAGCGGATCCACACTATAGGCCCACTAGGCGCGGGCCTAGGGGCAGTGGCCTTAAGGGGCGGCACATTTTGGATGACATTATTTTTATTATATTTAGTTTTTATTAATTACGTTTAAAAATTATTGACTAACATTATTTAAAGAGTTCAAATTAAAGTCAGAACTACAGTAAAAAAACTTATATATATTTAAATAACTGTACTTTGGAATCGCTTTGTAACTGACGTCTTTCTCATCTTCTTCTTAATTTAGGGCCTGATTATCTTTCGTAGACATCTTTTCTCGAATACTAACTTCCGTCTCCCCACCACCACCACCACCATCACCTATTTTCCATCAAAACTTCCTAAAGCACTTGACAAAAAAAATTAGGAGGGGGGAGGGGGTGCATATTATAATTGTACCTAGGGGCGCCACAATTTTAAATCCGCCACTGCCCACCACTACAAATATTGAACACCGGTGTAGTGATTTACCCACAGTTTGAATTTGTTTTTTTAGTCGTGGCTTCTATAGGCTCGAAGAAAATATCAGTGTGGTGTGTATTTAAATACCTGTTTATAAGTTATGTTTCTTTCAAAACGTAGAAAAGTAAATAGTGAGTGTCGCGTTTTTAATAAAAAGTGGAGTGGGGATTATTTTTGTATTGTTCATACAAATCGGCAAATCTTGTGGATCTTTATAAGTGTCTTAGTGGTGAAAAACTCACCGCTTTGTTAAAATTTGCAAGGAAATATTTGTATGAATTTGGTAGTACCTACATGTGCGAACTAACGTTCGCATCACGGCCTAAGATTTGCATTCAGTACGAACTTACTTCAGATATAAACACACTGTCGCTTGAAATGAAAGCTAAGAAATCTCATTAAATTGATGGGTTTGTTTTCATAATTTAGATATGATTACATAAAAGTATTTATACTTCTTGATAAAATTATGTTTATTAAATTGTTTAAAACAAATTTAGTTGTAAAACAAATATTGAAGCACTTCAAGGTATTTTGGAATTGAATGTCCAGTAATTATTATTCATGCCGTTGAGTGAACAAAAAGACTAAATACGGGCACATATACGTATATAATGTTGGAGCATGAGCGTTAATAGTCGGGAGGGGGTGGAGGTATCCGGCCAGCCAGAGAGGAGATGTTACATCCGGACCGTTTATAATTCCAATTGGGCACCTTTGGTTTAGATAGTACAAACATATTTTCATCATTGATAATGTCCATCAAAAGTGACAGATTCAGGTTACATGATTTGGCGTATGAATTTATTAAAGTAGTTATAGTGGGTTTTGATTGTTAGATACCGTCATTCCTCCACGCTTCTACTGTATTTTTCCCAAAAAATCAACACTTCTTCATGTCCAGTCTAATTTTAATAGAACTAGATAGTTACTAGATCTACTTTTGCGTATTCATACGTCAAGTAATGCAACTTTCATGAAATAATACTAATAATATATAAATGTTATTACTTATTAATGATGACCGCAAAAAAAAGTTTGTATTTACTAAATTAGGTACTTAGACGTTAGCAAGATGCATTGGACTTATCTCTAAATGTATTAACTTATAACACGAATCCTCTCTAGCATTTTTGTTTAACATTAAATGTGTTATTGTGACTCTATTAGAAAACATCAATTCAGTTTAAAATACTACACTAAAAGTATTTTACTTACCCTATCTAATAACTAGTAAACCTTCATGTGAACTCTTAATTTAATCTATTGAGCTGCAACCAGTTTTATCATCGAAAGTCATCTACTCTTTTCCTTTTAAGCTCTTACAAGCAATTACATAAATAGTAATAAAAACCTACTTGAATCCGACTCCATGCTGATGCTTTATGTAATAATAATTTAATTAATTATTATCTTGTTATTATTACTATGTTTGTTTTTATACAGACGAAGTCGATTTTGAAAATGTGTATCTGCTGATCTGTAGTTTGGATTCTTTTAAAAGTGTTTGTAAGATTCTAACACCTGATAATGAGATTTCTCTATTGTTTAGTAATTCGACAATTTAATTTAAACAATGAAAATAATTGAAACATAATCGTTAAAGTAGTGCCAACATAGAACAATTATGTTCCTTGGCTTAATAGGGGTGTAGTATTATGGAGTTTAAAATTCGACCATCAGATCTGAATCAAGTATAATCGATTGTGAATGTGTATCTCTTTAGGAGAAACAAAACTTTGTTATTAAAAGTGTTACGCATTTATTTTGACTTGTAAAAATGATCTAAGCTGTTTTAATATACATTTTTGACAGATAATGTATTTCTAGAAAGTACTTTTCGATTTACAACAATGTATTTTAATAACATAGAGAAAGAATGTCTAAACATTATAAACCGAAATATTTGACTTCTTAAGCTAATTAACTTGAATTAAAGCAAGGTCCATCTTTCAGACGGTAATATTATGCCAGCTATAAAGGCTTATGTTAAATTTATATTTATGTGGTATGAAAATAATATTTTAACGTATCTTAAGATTTTGTTTTTTACGTTAAAACTCCAATAAGTTCGATGTGCACAGATAACTAAACACGCCACAGTCCGATTTTGATAAGAAGACATAATTTTGACAGTTATAAAAGCTATTAAAACCATTTTCATATATTTGTATGTCAAGTCATGTGTTCTGTAGCTGTCACTTTCCATGGATAATATATTTAATAAATACTAGTATTCAAGTAATATTGACTGCAATAAAATATGTTTGTGTTTCCTAAAAGGTCCTTCCTAACAAATCCCAACATAGTTTATGACTTGTCACGAATATGAATGAAAGAGCTATATTCATAATCCCTTGCTACGACTGGAGATTTTAGCTTTGTTATATATTAATCCCCTCGCTGTCTTGAAGCAATAGAAATATCACATGTCGATAATCCTGAGCAGCCCGTCTGGTCACCAGACAATATTAAGCGCTGGTATAAAGCCTGCATACGAGTGGCGGCCATGTTTCAGAGAGTTCCAGTCAGGCAGAGTTGCAGTATGAAGGTCCTCTCGATACTAGCGCTAGGTGTGTTCCTCTTGGCAGGAACTTTGTTGGTGCGTGGGGCTCATTCTGTCGGCAGCAGCCAGAACTATGGAACAGGTACGTTATCTTCTTAAGTTCTTCTAACATGAATCACATGAAGAAATCTTTTAAAATGTATCCTTGATTTTTAATACGAAACCATTTAAAATCGTATCTGTATCAAATATCTCAATTCAAAATTAAATTATATTATTATATATTGCATGCACCATGCCTACCATCCATCCGCTCTGTCCACATACTTACACTAATGAGGCAGGTATTGGGAGGATATAATTTATAATATATGTACCCGCATTTGCATGAAGAGTGAGTAGGAAACGTTTTAGGGGAAAACATTCTTAGCTGGGACTTGAGTTTTCATCTCTCGATCACCGGCGATCCAGTGTATTGCGAGAAGGACGCCTTAGATCACGTAACCATTGGTGTAGGTTAATTAATATAAAAAATTAGCTTTACACTTACTTTTTATATGAAATAGGTAGGTTAATCTGACTTTTAAAGTTAATATTGTGATAAAAAGTGTAGGATATTTTAAAATTTGTGTTTGTTTGGAAGTTTAGTTATATCAATTATTAATATTAATATTTATTTCTGATTAGAAACATCACTTTAAAAATATTGCCATACATAGCTTTTAAATAAGTGTTTTTGTACGGATAAAATTATATATTTGCAGGCATTTAATATGTATATGCATATAGAAATATGAATTTTTTTTAAACGCAATTTATGTTAGTACTATAGCATTTCTTTCAATAATTAAAATTTGCTATATCTTAATGTAGGCTATCTATTTAGACCTAAAATATCACTGATTTTTGCAAAGATTAGATCGTTAGACGTCAAAATATCTACTTATTTTTAAAAATAAGGTTTTGTGTGGCTATAATCAATATAATGTTGGTACTGAGTAAAATTATTTAACACAAATAGTTTTATCAAAGACTTTCAAAATCAATAGTAAATTTTATAAATAAAAATTACATACGTTTTTAACTAAAAAAAATTACGATTTTGTTATAATCAACCCATAATAAAGGATTAATTAGTTTTGTTGAAATGTTATTTCTTATTTAATTATATTCCTCTCTTAGTTTTCTCAAGTTTGAATAGACCCTCTAAGAGTATATACGAACTTTTTTTTTGCTGTACCTACATCGGTATTTTCAAGCAATGCTAATTTTTATTTATATTAAGACAACGCTTCCTAGATCGACTGCCATGATACTCTATAAGGATTCCAAATCGAAACAATGTAAGTTTTAATGAATTGCATACCTAGAAAATACCATGATCATCATGTGGCTGTATTTAAAAGCAAATTCTTCAGTTTATACTTCAAAAAATTAATAAATAATGAAATAACCTTAATCTGTCTATAAACTCAGATACAAACGTTGCAGAAATGAATAATATGTTCCTCGAGCATAATCGTTTAGTCCACGATTTGTTAAAGAAATTAATGCATTTGAAATTTATAGAGATTAAATTAATACAAATGCCAGATGCTGAAGGGTTAGGGTAAGAGCACACTGGAAGCGACGCGTAAAGAACGTCATATTGCTCATACATATCTTATGACTCATCATAACAGACGGGCAGCGACGCGAGGCGGATCGGGGGCGATCCACTTTAGAACAAAGTAGTTTGTTTTCAACAACGATTTGACGCGACAAGATGGACGTCAAGTTCTTGATTGCCAGGGTATTTGACAAGCCACAGGTTTTCTCCAGCTAATGGTTTGCGTCTCCAAAACATCCAGGACTTTGCTGAGAATATAATCAAAGGTCGTGGTTGAAATCCTTGTATACACGTACAAATCGTGATTAATGCCTCCTTATCACGGGAAACAAATGGTGATAATCCTCAGAATGGTCCCTGTCTTGGCCACACTTCATGTCGAGTCGACGTTATCTGATAGCTCGTCATCTTAATAAAATCACACATTTGTAGCCAACTATTTCCGCACGTCCATCATAGACTCTGCCTTAAAATATTAGTGAAGAATGACCCTGGGCACGGGACGATTCCTGGATAGCTCAATGGTTAGAGCATAGGTGTACTAAGCCAAAGGTCCCGGTTTCGATTACCGTGTCTAGGTGTCATTTTTCAATTTTCAGAATATGATATCTAGATGGAGTAAATCCTCACTAAAAGCATATATAATAGCTTTGGCTAATTTGATTCTTAAACAGTTCATGTACACACTCGCTCCTTTTCCGACCTTTCAAGGTTTTCCATTTAAAATAAGAATTTTCACTAAGAAACAACCTTTGTGATAGTTTTGACAACGCAATTTTACCAAATAAATAAGTTTCACCCCGCTCCACTTCGCAACGCTGTATATTGTGTGTTGATTGCCCATTATTTGTCGCGTGTAGACGCCTCGCTGCCTATTTGCAACTCTGAGTTCCCTTTCACACAAGAAGTATTTTATCGCACGATGTTTTTGTAGCGCGAATTTTATCCGCTGGTTCAAATGGGAGCGTTCACACAAGGAGAGAAAATATCGCGAGGTAAAATTCCCGCGCCACCGGTCTAGAACAGTCGCTTGTATCTAGCGACGAGATTATTAGTCGCGCGGGAAAACTACTGTACATCGACCTTGAGATACATTGAGTCAAATGTCTGCTTTCAGACGAGAGGGAATAAATCGCGTGAATAGCCTGCTGTTGGAGCTCTTTGGAGGTAGAATGTATCGTATAGCAAAAGTTTGTGATAAAAAATTGGGCTTTCAATGTACTGTACATTGTTGGTTTGTACATGATTGAGATACAAAAATGTTGTTTATGCACTTTTCAATAATTACATAAGTTGACAAGCAAAGATCCTTAAATCAATGTAACTGCCACTTTTTCAGATGGTGAGTTTTCATTTCTCAAATTTGGATCAGCTTTCAATAAACTTGGTGCCAAACGATGCAACAATTCGTCAAATGTTGGCACAGACATGCAAAAATATTTGAAAATCTTATAGTCATACTGATGTCGTCTAACAAAATATAATCTAAATTCACCTTCAAGTAATCTACAACTAATTATAGGGTGTACTCAGAAACACCTATTTTTTTCTTGGGAAACAAGCGGGATTTCTCTCTCGTCTGAATGTAACATCATAATTGATCGCGTGAATAAAGGTTCGCGCGATAAAATACCTCTCTTGTGACAGAGCACTTTAGTATCTTGGGTCTAACTGTGCATAGGCTAGATTCACTACTTTCACCTACCTTATCTTATCACTTTCGTTATTATATACAGTAGAGTCTCGGAAACTCGACCTAATGTGGACTGAGATGGTGTCGAGTTATTGAAATGTCGAGCTTTACGAATGAACTTGCATAAGATGCATGTTTACTAAACAAGGATGAATCACAGTACAGTAGTACAGTATCGAGTATTATAGGTACAGTCGTACTGTACTGTAATATTGTACGGTACAGTAACAATAATATATACTTACAGTACAATGTATTATCAGTACGTGTTAATATAATGATATATATATGTGTAATATACAGAAATGCAGTACAGTACTGTACATATAATACTGTTTTGATTCGAATAACATGTTATTGAATTGGAAAACTAACTAACACAGCACTTGTAAAAACACCACAGCATGACTGCTACACTCGAGTTACACAAACAAACTGAGAGGTTATACAGTTGAATCACCTTGGATTGTGATGATTGGCGCCAAAAAATTGTGTGTACGTGCGCGTGTCGAGTTATCGAGTGTCGAGTTTCCGAGACTCTACTGTATTATCACTACATATTTTTATACCCAATTTATTGAAACATATAAAAACATGGCTCCAAGTTGTACTACTTTATGTATCATTTAAATGGTAACTACCTTATCCACATGCTATCAGCGATTATAGAATGATTGTCCCCGAAAATGATTAGAGAAAAACGTCCACTTTAATGCAGTGGAAAATATGTAGATGGCATGTATGAAGGATTTGGGGCCAAAAAACTTATTTACCTCTACGTGTATATAATCTAGTAATGCTTTTTATATTCAGTTGGAAATTGTGATACTCGGATAAGTCATAGGATGTTGGGAAATGGATCATTTTACCGATAGATCTGGGATTGAAGTCAAATAAAAGTTTTTCAATCGACTAAAAAGTTCCTCTAAACTCTCCCCCTGTAGAAAACGTGATGTCAGAGCCACAGTTATCTATGCCTGGACTTGGACCCAAGCCATAAACGGTGTATGTTTGTATTTTTTTAAAGTTATATTCTTACAGTTTCCTACTACATACACCAAGCCCTAGTTTGTATTGATTTGTCAAAGCTCTATATTTTTATTAAATTAGGCAATAGAAGAATTATCTAGTCCTATGAGTATTTTTTAAACCTTAAATATTAATATCTTAGAATCACTATTTTGTGAAATAGCACTTTATATCCCCAGGCTCTTGATTTATTATCATTCCTAGGCTTTTAAACAACATTTGTTAAAATATTTGTAAGAATTTATGCCAAAGGAACTTTGGTTCTGAGTAAAGAGTTCTTAATCATTATTTATGATAAATTTACCAGTTATGTAAAATGAAGTTATGAGATGATCAACACGGATATAAACTTGGGCCGGGAATACCCGACAAAGATTCCTCGGGACGAGGAAGGAAGAGTTTAAAGGAAATATACCCAAATTAGCGTGAAAGGAGAGTAGGAAACCATTTAGGAAGAATCGCCCATCGTACTTCCCCCCCTCCCCTCAAACTACTCGCTAACAGCAAACCATACTGGATGAGCCTGACATTTTGTCCACGTACCCACCGATACTTATTATTGAAAACTATATCCAGTTTTATTTGTTGGTTGTGTTCCAGCCGGGAAGCGAGCAGTGACCCCCGAGTCAGAAAGTGACGTCTCCCTCAAGAACCCCCTCAATCCCTTCCTCTCGATAAAACCCTTCCTGCCGAGTAAACCCACCTTTATCCCTCCTGTCGTGGACCCCAACTACTTCATAGGTCAGAAGACCGCCCTGCTGAACAACCTGTTCCCCGACAAACCAGCGGCTGTGGGCCCCGACATCTTCCTGGACAAGAAGACCGCGTTCCTCAACCAGCTGTTCAACCAGCTCAGCGCTGCACCGGGGACAGCTGCCTCCAAGAGGGCTCTAGTCGCTCCTCCCATGACAAACCCCTTCGCCGATAAGAAGACGGAGTTCCTCAACCAACTGTTCAACAGCCTCAACCTCCCCACCCCCACGAGCGACGATGCGGAAGTAGAGGATGAGGTCGTCACCACCAAGCCGACAATCGTTCCTCCAGGCTTCTGGTCCCCTTTCATCCCTCTTTCAGAAGGTGACGTAGCGGCGTCATCCCCTACCGTGAAACCTACGATAGTTCCTCCAAGCTTCTGGTCTCCATTCATCCCCCTTTCAGCGCCTACCGCGAAGCCGACGATAGTCCCACCAGGATTCTGGTCACCCTTTGCTTTACCCTCGCCTGTGAAACCTACCATCGTACCTCCCAGCTTCTGGTCACCCTTCGCCCCTTCCTCAGCGCTGAAACCCTCATTCGTGAGCCCCTTTGCCCCACCGAGCCTCACTGTCGACCCTTCTGTGTTCATGGACAAGAAGACCGCGTTCCTGAACAAGTTGTTTGAGAGTCTTAACGTGACCGCTACGCCTGCTCCGGTCGAGACAGATCCGGCGTTGATCTACTCACAGAAGCTTTCGGAATTCTTGGATAAGCTTTTCGGTTCCTTAGCACCCCAGGGGACCAACGACACGTCATCAGCACAGAAACGAGAGGTGGAGAGCCCCAAAGAAGTAGCCGGACTCGATAGCGTCCTTGACGTCGTTGATGATGTAGAAGACGACCTCTCTCGCCGAAGTTCTTCCCCTGCCGTCGCCCTCGATACGACCCTCCTGGACGCCAAGGACAACATCGTAAGCACCATCATCTCGGAGATGGTAGGCATCAAGAACAGTATGCTGGACACAGTGGCCGATATTATCAAGAAACAGAAGGATCTGTCCGCGGAAGTGGCTGGGGGATTTGGCCCGGGGAAAAAACCCTTCACTTCGCCTTACGCCGCTATGTGGGCTCCAACCCCAAAACCTTCCAAACCCACGCCGGACCCTTTGGAACCTTTCAAACAGAAGATTGACCTGTTGAGCCAACAGTTCGATACCTTGTCCAAGGTGCAGCAAGATGTGACCGCTGCTGTGAACCGAGCTCAGGTGAGACGACCGGCTTTCATGAGATAAGGATAGGGCGTAATGAGGTAGACTGGATAGTAATAGATCAAGATAGGAATAGGGCGCTATGAGATGAACTGGATATAACTAGCTCAAGATAGGGATAGGGTGTAATGAGGGGGACTGGATAGTAATAGCTCAAGATAGGGATAGGGTGTAATGAGGGGGACTGGATAGTAATAGCTCAAGATAGGGATAGGGCGTAATGAGGTAGACTGGATTGAACTAGTTTAAGATAGGGATAGGGTGTAATAAGGGGGACTGGATAGAAATAGCTCAAGATAGGGATAGGGTGTAATGAGGGGGACTGGATAGTAATAGCTCAAGATAAGGATAGGTGTAATGAGGGGGACTGGATAGTAATAGCTCAAGATAGGTATAGGGTGTAATGAGGTAGACTGGATATAACTAGCTCAAGATAGGGATAGGGCGTAATGAGGTAGACTGGATAGAACTAGCTCAAGATAGGAATAGGGCGCTATGAGATGAACTGGATATAACTAGCTCAAGATAGGGATAGGGCGTAATGAGGTAGACTGGATAGAAATACCTCGAGATAAAGCTCTATGGGGACTAAGTGCCCTTTCATACTAGAGGTATTTTATCGCGCGAATTGTATCCACTGAAATACATTGGTTCAAATGGGAGCGTTCACACAGGCAGAGAAACAATCGTGCGGTGAAATTCCCGCGCCTCCGGTCTAGAACAGCCGCTTGTGTCCTGCACCAAGTCATAAGCACAACTGAACGTGGGAAACAAGTGGGGTTTTTCCCTCTCGGCTGAAAGTAACGTCACAATTGATCGCGTGAATAAAGGTTCACGCGACAAAAACATCGCGTGATCAAATATACCTCTCGTGTGAAAGGGCACTAAACTTTATAAACCGCCTTAAACAGCGGCGTGTGTCTCGGCACGCCACCTACTAGCATGTGTTAATTCGTCTACTTGTTTCGGCAACATCCTGTATATTCTCAAGTCAACCATAAACATATTAATTAGATTATTGATGATACACTGAAATTAAAATCCAAACAAAATAATGACAGTAATAGATTAAAATGTATCGGTTAAGTTTTCAGCTCATTAATTCCAAAGGGAAGGGGATGTATTGAAGATTTAACCGAGTCTTCACCAAATCCGAGGTTAGTGAGTCATTCAACCACTAAGCACTGTAGACGGCATGGGAATGTGAGAAAATAACTGCAATAGCTTATATTGCAAAAACGTAATTCATTTAAATACATGGATTTTTTTACAAAAAAAAAGTAAATTCAAAAAAATTCAAAACGAAAATTTTTCCTAGAAATACTAAGGGGAAATTTTACTCCTCGCATTGCCGCCTCCCCTGTAGACCTATATATTTTGTTTGCACTCTCCCGCACCGAGTTATACCTGTGTTCACCCTGCAGGAAAGCACCACCTCCGTCCCTCGTATTACCTGTGTTCCCCTTGCAGGAAAGCAGCACCTCTGTCCCTCGTCTTACCTGTGTTCACCTTGCAATAAAGCACTACCTCCATCCCTCGTATTACCTATGTTCCCCTTGCAAGAAAGCACCACCTCCATCCCTCGTATTACCTATGTTCCCCTTGCAAGAAAGCACCACCTCCATCCCTCGTATTACCTGTGTTCCCCTTGCAAGAAAGCACCACTTCCATCCCTCGTCTTACCTGTGTTCACCTTGCAGGAAAGCACCACCTCCGTCCCGACGCCGGCGCCTCTCCACAGCGATGCTAGTCTCCTAGACCTGATCCTGAGCAAGTTGGACTCGTACAACAACTCGACTCCCACGGGTAAGAAACCTGTCAGGACCAAGACCTCTAGGGGAATACCCGAGGACGAATCTTCTCGTCAGTTGAGGGACCTACTGAGCCGTAGTATCAAGATGGCGGTTCACCAGGGGTACCAATCCCTTCCTCCGGGCTCTGAGGAGATTCTGCAAGCCGGGGGAGGAGGGTCGTCAGACACTCAGGAGGGTGGAGGCCTTCGGTTACAGGTGAGACTCACCCATTTTAAACTTGAGCCGGGAGTAAAGCTACAGTCCAATTCACTAAATAAGGGCCTTATCTGATAGCTAGAAACGTTAATAGATCTAGTTTCACCAATTCATACGTCAAGTCATGTTATCTGACAGCTGTCACTGTGGATAGAATATTACTAACACATTTGAACTAATAATAGTTATATAATAAAATATTATCAATGTTGACTACAAAAAGGCCCTTCATATGAAAGTTGGATTGTATAGTAAGTGTTTTGGTAGCAAAGGCCGATAATAAAGCCCTTACAAACAAAATCCTGCTATATTTATACTAGCTTCATTTTAGGACAAAGTGTTACTGCTGAACGAATATCTCTTTCCCAGCTTCTTGTCAGTCAAAAAACTTCACTGAGGATAGCGGTTAATGAAGTCTCAGACCAAAGAGTACTCATTTCAATTTATTAGTATTGTTGCTAACCCCCGTTTTTTATTTGAAGCCAAGTTTCAACCACTAACATTAATTGAAAGTCACTAGCATTTGGTATTGTGGAAAGTTTTGGAACTAGGGATAAAATACCTTCAAAAGAAATAATTATGTCCCTATTTTAACTTTGTGGAATATAAATGGGCGTATATGTATTTTAAACACAGTACAATTTAGGTACTCAATCATTTCAAGTATAGTCTATACTTCAGCTAGTAAATGGAATTATTAGTGTTTATCAGCTTGTTAGGTGCAGCTGGTTCTAACAGATGTTTCATTATGTTCTTTAACCTATTACATATTATAATTATCCAGAATTAATTAATAACCCACACCACTAATCTCTTTCAGATCAGTGTCCCGGCTTAACTCGGGTTGCAGACTTCAATCATGAAATGATCAGCTTTAATGTACAGCGCCCGATAGATAGACAGATAGATAGGTAGATAGATAGATAGATAGGTAGATAGATAGATAGAGATAAATATATTAAACTACAGTCCGTTTAAGATATGAGTAGAAAGGAACTTTTTTTACAGTAATAATAGTTATTAAAATAATTTTAATATATTTATACGTCAAGTCATTTGATCTGAAACTGTAACTATTCAATAACAATATAAATACCTATAAAATAATACTATCATTACAATAAGCTGTGCTTAGTGATGATCGCAATATATATATATATATA